>PITA01004950.1:0-30308 GCA_004023965.1 Spilogale gracilis | reverse complement strand
CCTTCTTGATAAACAAATACTGTCATCGCTAATAATGGTACCTCATGATTTTTTGCAACCCTCATCTTACAGCCTGAGTTACCTGGTGTAGGTCTTGCACTCTTATCTTCTTACGCTCCCTGTGTGCACACTAAGTGTCTTTCCACTCTATCATATTTGGACAACCTCTATCTTTTTAAAGGGTGTTTTAAAAACAGCAAACACTTGTATCTAGCTTTCTCATCCAGAATGTTAACTGCTGCCTTTCCGTAGGACTGTTTTGTTCTTTTACGTTAGTTGTACTTAAATTGAGTTGGAAATTTATCATCTGGGCATGTGTTTTCTGTGTGTCCCATCTCTTCTACATTTCTGTGTTTTGACTTCTGTCTCCTGATAGTATCCATCCGCACTGCCACCTCTCCTGGTCGGCTTGCTGTCTGAACCCTGCAGCCCAAAGGCTCCAGCTGAGCAAGCCAGGGCACTCAAGGAAGGAAGCCTAGCCTGTGGAGAAGCGCACACTCTTACCTCAGCCGGGCTGCCTCAGGTTCTAATATATCATGCAAGCTCGCACCTGGGATCTAAAGATTTGCCTTGTTTCTTCTTTTTCTGTGGTACAAGCCTGTTCTCCCAACAACTCTACCAAGAAAGAAAAATAGCTCTCAGTCTCGTCTCTCCCAATCTGAACCACAGGCAGAAAATCATTGGGGGGGGGGAGGAAATGACGAGACACTCAAAGATTTGTAGGACTGTGATAAAGGACATGCCGCTCATGTCATGGGCATCTCAGAAAGAGAAGAGAAAGGACATGGAGCTGAAAAAATGTCTGAAGAAATAATGCTTGAAAACACTCTACACTTGGCAAAAACAGATAAACCTATAGATTACAGAAGCTAATTTAATCTCAACCCTTAAGTCCAAATACATCTACTCCCGATGCCCATTATAGTCTAAATGATGAAAACTAAAGACCAATAAGAGATCCTAAAATCATCAAAAGAGAAATTATATCTTACCAGAAGCAGTGAATTCTCTGAATGACAGTCGGTGTTCATCGAAACCATGGGGACCAGAAGGAAGGGACATGGCATTTTTAAGTACTTTTTTAAAGTTGCATTATTTTTATTTTACATTTAATTCAAATTTAAAACTGTTTTACATGCTATATCATAAAATTTGAATATTCTTTATTTTGCCCATTGAGGAAAAAGAAAAGGATGCTAAAACAGCATTCAGTTACCCTGTGAAAATATTCTTCAGAAATGCAGGGAAAAGTAAGACATTCCCAGATGGAGGAATACTCAGAATGTGTTGACAGAAGAAAAAACAAGTCCTCGGGTATATATAATAGTCCTTCAGTCCTTTGTTGAGTTTCCTGGATTATATTTAATATTTGATATAGAAATTATAATACTGTCTAATGCAGTCTTGATACACATAGAGGAAATCCTTATGATAATTATGTTAAAATGAGAAAAGGCAAAAGGGTTTAAAGAGAAAGAAGGTCTCCAAATTTCATTCAAAGACGTGAAAGGTTGACCCCTTAGATGGTGATAAGGTATGGTGTGCATGCAGTGTAATACCTAGAGGAGCCACTAAAAGCAAAACAAAGACATATACTCCAATACAGTACAGACTGATGGAAAAGGGATTCTAAAAATGTATTCAAGGGACACCTGGGTGGCTCAGTTGCTTAAGCATCTGCCTTCAGCTCAGGTCATGATCTCAGGGTCCTGGGACTGAGCCCTGTGCCAGGCTCCTCCTGAATAGGAAGTCAGCTTCTCCCTCTCCCTTTGTTCTTCCTGCTGCTCATGCTTGGTCTTTCTCTTTCTCAAATAAATAAGTAAAAATCTTTAAAATAAATAAATAAAGTAAAAATGTATTGAAGTAAACCAAAGGCAGTCAAAATAAAGAAACAGAGAATGATACAACAGGGAAGACACACAGAAAACAAAACAGAAAATAACTTTTAAAAAAAATAACAAAACTTTAGCTCTGCCAGAGGCTCTAAGGATCCTAAGCTGGGTGCTGGAGAGAACATTTACAAACCATGCACATGAGGAAGGACTGGCATCCTGTCCAAACAAATACATCTCAAAACTCAACATGATAAAACAAAATTCAATTCAAGAAATGGCAAAAGACACAAGTGGAAAATAAGCATTTGAAAAGATGCTTGTCACCTGCTTTTGAGGAAACAAGAGTGTGCCAGGCATCCATGGCACAGTCACCCAGATGGGGGACTGAACACCTGTGCCATAGGGAGCGCTGCAGGGAGGTGATCTCTCTGCTGGCACAGAGGTAGTTGCCCAAGGTCTTCAGAATGATCAACAAACACTTCCATACGACCCAGCACTTGCACTCTCGGGTATTAACCTGGAGAAATGAAAACTGCATCTCCACAAGACCACGTATGTGATGACTCAAGACAGAATTAATATCTCAAACCTCAAAACCTCAAAAATAGGTGAATGGCTAATAAAACCCTTGTATGTCCACAGCTTGGCATGCTCCTCAGCAATGGAAGGAAGCAAACTAAGAAAGATGTAGCCGCTTGGCTGGATCTCAGGGCCTGTGTGCCCACTGAGAAAGGCGGGGGGGGGGGGCTACTCCATGATGCCATTCATCCAACATTCTTGAAATACCAGAATCAAGAGATGAGGGGGAAAAAAGTTAGTAGGCACCCGTGTTAGAGATAATGAAGAGACATTTAGTCATGACCAGAAAGGGTAGCAGGAGAGAAGGCTTCATGGTCATAGAACAGTTGATTGTGTGGGAGGCTTCAGGAATCCATATGTGATAGGATAACATCCCACACACACTACACTTGTGTCCATCTCCCAGTTTCCAGAATGCCCTGTCCTTACCACTGTGTACTCACCAGGCGGAGACCACCTGAAGTGTGCATGGGACCTCACTCCACTATCTTTCCAACTTCCTGTGACTCTATCATTATTTCAAAATAAAAAAGTTAAAGGAATATTTTTTGTAAGATAAATTTTAAAAATTTTCAACTGTCCAACTTTTTTTTTTTTTGCATAGTCCACAAACGTTGATAATCCATAAGCAACACAGGCTTTACTAGATGTCCATGGAACTGACCACTGTATGGCTTCCTCATTTGGACATACATCCCTTCTACCAGCTCTATCTTCACGTCAGCCTCATGAGGAAGGCAGGCGGTGAACTGTTTATCCTCATCTACAAAAAGAAACAAACACAGAGACATCTGTGAAGAAGACTCATCAGGAGGGAACAGAGCGTCAGAGCACTAGCGATCTGATGCTCTGGAGTCTGTTCTGGGAGTAGAGAGGCACAGGGGCAAACAGTGTGAAGGGCAGGAAGTTGTGTGCACATCAGAAGCTTGGAAGAGCTGGAGAAGTAAGCTGGGACCAGAGGTCGAACCCAGTACACCAGCTCAGGAACGTGGAAATGTGTTTCATGAGAACAGGGAGCACATGGCAGGATTTTACCTGACTGGCTTGTGTTTCAGAGGGATATTCTAGGCAGTACGTGGGCTCTGCAGAGAGCTCTTCCCCTCTCCTCCTGACTCTGGAATCCCAGTGACAGCTTTCCACAGGAACACAGCTTAGCAAAGAGAAGGACTCAAATCCAAATGACCCACATACTGATAGGAAAGTTATAGCTAGAAACTAATGTCCTCCCCTACATTGCAGGATAATTTTCCACCTGCCAGAGGATATAGCTTGATACGGAAGAGTGTGGAGGGGCCAGAGCCCATCCCTTCAGGGGCACCCACTGGACTTTGTGTCTGCCACTGCCCAGCAGCTCCCAGGTGCAGGAGGCATGAGAAGCAGACGTAAGGCCAACAGGGAAGACAGATGCCTGTTCCGTTCAGCAAACCTCCTCATCGAAACCAGTTTGAAGACCAACAGCCCATAGTCAGTGTGAATTGTGTGCTCCCAAGTCAGTAAAGCTGCTGTGGGTGATTAGCTTATTTTCCATGTATGTGTTCCTTATACAAATAAGCACACTTGTCTTTATTCAAAAGCATTAAGAGCCTTAACCATCCTTAGAAACAACGTGCCATTAATTTCACTAACACTGGATGTCACTGTTGTAGTTTTATAATAAAAAAATAATGTATGGAAAGAAGAAGAGTTTCCTAATCAATATTCTCAAAATAGCTAGAGAAATTAATTCATATTTTATATTTTTCATTAAAAAGAGATGTATCCCCCTTCAAGATATCTGGTTTCTTTGGAGGACTGACTGTTTTTAAAGACCACACCGATGCATACCACATTCTCTGGGCATGTCTATAAATTCCGTGGACAGAAATCCATTCTGACGTTCCCTATTTAACAGCAAGAAGCCCACAGGACTATACAGAGCGTGTGGTGAAGGGCGTGTTGCTTTCTGTGAAATCTGAGATCCCACCACGAGATGCTCTTTTCCTGGGTGGGCACAAATTACCCCTTCCTGTCATCATAATCTACATGTAAATTTACAAGGTGGTGTTGCCTCCCATGTCTCCGTAATGAAGGATGTGAGCTAATTGCTTGTCATTTCATCCCAGCTGAGAAAATAAGTTTATGTCACATTGCTATAGTGACAGAAACCAAGCCGACCGAGTCGTGCCAGATTCGGATTGCTTTCTCAGATTCAGAAATTGACGTTGCTGCAGAGCTTTCTCCTGAAGAATCAAACTGTCAGAATGTGTCAGCGTCCCGTATTATTTACTGTGTTTGTTAATTGGCTTTTACACAGCAGAGCACATTGGTGAGGGGTCCTGTGATAACCCGACGGTAGCTCAGAGATAGACACCTCTGTTTTTTAAATACAGTTTCCATGAAAAGCAAATCTGTAGCTCAGTGTAGTGAGAACAGTCCAGATCAGCAAGTCATGCCCATTGAACAGGCATTTCAATAAGTGTAAGTTTTATCAAATGGTTCTTAAATAAATGACCAGATTTTAATAGTATAATGTCACAGTATACATTTAATTAAAACAACAAAGAATTACATGGATAACTCTCTGGCAATTTAGGAAACATTTCAGTATCTTAGCATCTGATGTTCGCATCAGCGTCTGCTGTTGTAATGGGGAGACACATACCTTCATGTACCACTGACTTGCCACCCTCCCCAAGCAGCAAAGATCTGATACCAACTGTGTACAGAGGACAGAGTCCCTGAGCAGTCATTTGCTACCTAGGAGGTTAGAAGGCATGCAGGTGATGTAAGAAAGACGTTATTAGCGTCCAAAGCCCATGGCCAAGAAAGAATTCTTGAGATGTCTTTGGTGCAAAAAGGTGATTTTATTAAAGCCCTGGGATAGGACCCATGGGCAGAAAGAGCTGCACTGGGGCCCATTTTATAATTTCAAGTTGGGAGGAGGTTAGGGAGAGTGTAAGTCACTAAGGAATTTTAGAAGTAAGGTTTCCAGAACCGTGAGCCAACTAGCTATTGTTGGGAAAAGGTCATTTATTACTGTATAATAAAACTTTGGTCGTGAGACCCTTCAGATGTGTATCAGTGGGCCATATGCCTGGGGGATGATTGCCAACACGTATCTTGGGGGTTTAGAGATAAAGGAAGTTTCCAAAGGAATTTTATTTTTATAAATTAGAGTAGACTTAGAGGTTCCTCGTGGTGGAGGAGGTTTTGGGGGGCAGATCAGGCTAGGATTGCCTTATGCCCTTAGCAAAGTATTAACATGGAGGCAGTTGAGTCCCTGCAAGAATGTCACTCTGCCTGTTTCAAGGACTTGTTAATGGGCTCTAGATAGTAAGGAAATTTAATAATTTTTCTTTTGTCTTTGTTTCCCACATCACAGGCATGACTCCTGCACAAGTTCTTCATTGGTAAGAAGATCATTTAAGACCAAATTTCTCTCAGGGGCACCTGGGTGGCTCAGTTTGTTGAGTGACTGCCTTGGGCTCAGGTCATGATCCCGAAGACCTGGGATTGAGTTCCTCAGCAGGAAGCCTGCGTCTCCCTCTCTCACTCCCCCTGCTTGTGTTCCCTCTCTGGCTGTGTTTCTCTCTATCAAATAAATAAAATCTTAAAAAAAAAAAAGACAAAATTTCTCTAAATCTTTTAAAACAAAACATATACATTTTTAAAGGTAAAGTTAGGTTAGTCCTTCAAAAAAGTGTCTGTGATCCCACCTTTGATGGATAATAGATAGACCTTCAAAAACATTTAAGAAGTACAGTATGACTGAACACACAAGGCCAAGGAAAGATGGGTTGTGTAGGGCCTTAGAGGAGGTTTTTTCTCTGGTTTATAGGATAGGTAGGACCGCACGGAAAGGAGTAAAAGAGGAGTGCCTGGCTGGCTCAGACAGTAGAGCATGTGACTCTAGATTTCTGAGTCCTGAGTTGAAGTCCCATGGTGGGTGTAAGAGCATGCAATTAAAAAAAAAAAAAAAAGAGGAGAGTATGGAGGCCCCCTGTGTAAGAGGTGTGGGTCTGGACAATCCTTGGATGGTTTATTTGTTTAAACCATTATGGTTTTTATTTTTGTAATTCTCTGACCATGGGCAGATAAGCAAACAGGAAAGATTTGTAGCATTAATAGATTTATCCGTGAATGGCTAAAGACAGACCTTTCCCTTTTTAGAAGTGAATTATACATTTTTCTTGCCCAAATTGGGAAACAATTTTCCCTGATATCTGATACAAATAAGATGATAATTGATATGCGGTGACAGTTGGCTGAGATGCTTAATGCTTTGTCAGCAATGACTAATTATTAAGTACCTACTGACTGCATGAGCCTGCAGAAATTAATCACAGTGAAGAAGCCAGATGATTTCATTTTTACTCACAAATAAGAAAACTGAAAAAATAGAACTGAAAAAATATTTCACCTGTGATAAATAATCCCCACAAGTCCCTCCACTGTAGAAAATAGAATTCAGCTACAAAACTATTACTTTCCTAAAACCAACACAGAGAGTGTCTTTTTTTTCTTTTTTAAATAATGAGTTCCCACTTAAAATAATGCAAAAGATGTAGTCCTATGAAAACTTGATATGAGTTTTCTTTCATACTAAACGGATATCCTTCACAATAAGGCAAGTACCAATTGTTGAAAGAATAAAGCACTTCTAATTAAATGGAAGTATTTTACATCTGTAACTATGTAAATGAATCATGCATATTGCAGGGAGAATGGCTTGAGTGCCCATTATACTAGGTTGAGCTGTAAAATTATCATTTTAAAACATTAATTTATTATAATAAATTCTTAAAATTTTCACTTTCAGTTGTAAAATGTCTGTCTGTTTTTGTTTTAACTGGTTCTATATTTTAAGTACCTAAGATAATGAAAGACTTTGTGCCTATGAAGGGAAATGAAATTTCATTGTTGCTTCTTACAAAGTGTGTATTTTAGGGATTGTCATGAATATTTATTCTGATGCAAAAGTTGAATGAATGAAATAAATCTCCATTTAATCATAATAATCTTTATGAAAAATTGCTTTCCAGTCCCCAAAATATTTTCTTAGAACCAGCACAAAATTTCAAAATTAACCTTTTTCTGTGTTTATTTTTACTTGCATTTTATCGCTGGCTTCTGAAAATGTTAATGAGAAATAAAATTAAATGAGAGATTAAACAGGGAGAGAAAAACAACAGAACTTACGGGTAATATGCAAAACAACTCATTCCCCTTTTTAAAAGATATTATTTATTTATTTATTTGACAGAGAGAAAGAGCAACAGGGAGAGAACACAGGCAGGGGAAGTGGGAGAGGAAAAAGCAGGCTTCCTGCCAAGCAAGGAGCGGATGCGGGGCTTGATCTAGCACCTTGGGATCATGACATGAGCGAAAGGCAGATGCTTCATGACTAAGCCATGTAGGTGCCCTTCATTCACTTTTTAAATAACTGACATTAAAGTAGTTGAAAAGTTCAGAATTAGTCAATTGAGACAGTTTTTGCTGTTCAGTCCCCCTTTCACTGACTCATTAACCAGTAAGTTTTAAAATATTTTGAGAATTTTCAAATGCCCACAGAATATTAGATATGTATTTTGTGCCCACACATCAACCATATGGACTCAGATTATCAAGATTTTACCATATCTACCTTCTCTACTCTTTTTTTTTTTGCTTATTTTTTTGCAGTTTTTAAAATAAATCCCAGACAGTGTGCCATGCCACTCTTAAACGAAATTTATAATATTTTATAAAATTTCCTACATACAGAACTTATAAAAATTAGGGATATTCTCATTTATAACCAAAATGTTAATGCCATACCCAACTAAAAATAATAGTTCATTAGAATCATAAGATAGGTAGATTTTCTCCAATTTTTTCTGAAAATATCAAAAATTGTTTGTCAGAAAAAAAATTGTTTGTTGGTTTGAATCAGTATCTAAACAAGGATCACATATTACATTTGAAACTCTGGAAGCTTTTTTACATAGATTGTATGCCCACGTGTGATGCCATCAGGTCCCTTGTGTTTTAGAATATCCCTCGTTCTTGGGGTACCTGGCTGGCTCAGTCGTTAAGTATCTGCCTTCAGCTCAGGTCATGATCCTGGGATCCTGCGATCGAGCCCCACATTGGGCTCCCTGCTCAGTGGGAAGCCTGCTTCTCCCTGCTTGTGTTCCCTCTCTAACTGTATTTCTCTCTGTCAAATAAATAAAATCTTAAAAAAAAAAAAAAAAAGAATATCCCTCATTCTAGCAAAACAAGCCAGTACAAGGGAAAAAAGAGAGGAAAGAGAGAGAAACTGAGAAACAGATTCTTACTCCACAGAACACACTGATGGTCACCAAAGGGGAGGTGGTTGAGGGGAAGGGGAAACAGGTGTTGGGACGAAGGCATGCACCTGTCATGATGAGCACAGGGTGATGTATGTATGTGCTGAATCATTGTGTGTACTCCTGAAACTAATATCACACAGTATGCTAACTAACTGGAATTTTTTTTTAAAAGAATATCCCCGATTCTATGATGTCTATTGACTTTTTGTTGAGATTTTTTTTAGAATTGGTTCTTTATCATTGTATTTCCCAGACTAGAAGTCAACTTGTCAAAGGCTTAATTCAGCATCATGGCTGGTGCTCTGCCCCCAAGTCGGAATATGAGAGACACCTGCTGTCTGATTGGACCATTTTTAGAGATATTAAGTTTGATCCATTGGAGCAGGTGTTGGTGGCTGTCCCATGATTGTGGAGTTGTAGATTATGGGGGTTACTATCAGAAGAGCCAAAGAGAGAAAAGGTGACTGCTGGTGATCACTAAGGAGAGTGTGTATGGAAGGAAGGAGGGGATCTCGACAGACTTGTCTGCATATCATTTATGCTCTTTGCCCTTTGTTACCAATTGTATGTCCTAATTAAAAGAACGGAATATCTTAAAGTGAAGTGTATCTTTTTCTACCCATTGGGTGTCTTCGCCTTCTTCTTACCAAACCTCATACAAACCAAAATAGAATCTAAACACCTGCTTCCATACTCATAATTTTTTTTTTTAAGATTTTATTTATTTGACAGAGAGAAACACAGCCAGAGAGGGAACACAAGCAGGGGGAGTGAGAGAGGGAGAAGCAGGCTTCCCGCTGAGCAGGGAGCCCGATGTGGGACTCAGTCCCGGGTCTCCGGGATCATGACCTGAGCCGAAGGCAGTCGCTTAACCAACTGAGCCACCCAGGCGTCCCTTGCTTCCATACTCATAACTGATTTTTTTAAGTGTAGCTCATGTTTTTATTAATAAAACACAGCTATATTTATATTTCTCTTTCTCATTAGAACTCAGGAAATATGTGCATGACATAGCGCAAGGAGCTTGTTTGGGGAATGTGAGAACTATTGGAATGTGTGTTGTAAAAGACTCCCTCTGGAGTTTGGTTTTTCATCTGTATAAACTGGCAGAATGTTGTGTAGACACTGATCCACTTTGAATATGAAATGTTGAAGTGCCTACTACTCAACAAATATATATTCCTTTTTTTCTGTTCACGCCGAGTGACCAGCTAAGCTCATCAAAGGAATCTAGAGATCTGTCAAATTAAATTATGGTTTCTTCTTGCAGCACTCATATAATCCATATTCCATAGATAGCATTATTCAAAAGCAACTGTTTTTCCTGACACCATGTCATGTGGTTTTGCAGTACCTTCAGTTGTTTCCCTCCCCCTCCCAATCCCACTTCCTAATGTACAGAAGAAAGAAAGAGAGAAGTTTCTACAGGAGTAGCTATGGTCTTGTGGGATATGAATACGAAATCAAGCCTTTTCTCATGGGAAGGGCCAATAGAGTTACCTCCGTTCCACTTCACGAATTTCTTTCAAATGGACATTAGCCCCGGAAATAAAAATTACTCTATTCGCTCTGCTCTCAGCCAAGAGATTGTCACCCCTTCCACTAGGAAATGGCCAGGAAGTTGCTAGCTCCAACATGGGAACAAAGGTGGTCTGCATTTTGGATTTCTCTGATCCCCTATGTCTTGAAAACAGTGCACATCCAGATGGTTTAGAACTACCTTGAATGGAACAAGGACACAGTAAAGGATGAATGAATGGCTGAGAAGAGATAAAGAAGAAGAATCTAGCACACGTAGGATTATTCCATGTCATGCTCTTTTTTGTTTTTAATTAGATTTTGGATTTTGAAATAAAGGGAAGCCAACAAGCAAGAGCATACTACTTAGGGGCACTTGGGTGACTCAGTCATTAAGTGTCTGCCTTTGGCTCAAGTCATGATCCCAGGGTCCTGGGATTGAGCCCCACATCGGGCTCCCTGATAGGCGGGAAGCCTACTTCTCCCTCTCCCACTCCCCCTGCTTGTGTTCCCTCTCTCACTGTGCCTCTGTTTGTCAAATAAATAAATAAAATCTTAGGGAAATAAAGAATATACTACTAATATTGAATCTCAAATTCTACCACCATATTTTGCCATGTAAGTCAGCAACAGCACCAGTGTTAACAAGAAAAGTCTGAAATGAACTTAGCATCAGATTTTTAACACCACAATGCATGCTTTTGTTTCAAAAAGGTCTAATGCAATTTCTAAGCATTTTGGCTTTCCATAGGAAACAAATAGGAGTTCAGTCTTTTGCTGCCCTGTTCTGTGCCCTTAAATAAGGCAAATTCCTTAGCAAGCTAATGATTACTTTGCTCACCTACGAATCAGGGATCATCACTGTCTTACTTTATCATACATCGTGTGGTATCAAATTACCCAGGCCATGGAAAGTTTTCAGAAAATACTAGATACTCAAATTATGACTGTCGGCAGAATCATGGTCAATGAAGTGGCATTTGAAGACGTGAGGATTTTGAATGCAGTCCTGTCTAGAAAACAGTATGAAACATCACATTAATTTATATGCTTGGCTTTATACTTGAAAAACACATGTCCTTGAAAAGAAGACTTGAACTTGCAACAGTAATGAGCGGTTTGGCTTGGAGCAAGTTTCGGAGATGGAGTGAAGGAATCACATACCAACAAATAGCTTCTCTCCCCTTCATTACATGTTCCAGCAAACTGACTATAATCCCAACTCCAACTGGATCCTTGATTTTAAAGCACCACTAGGGGCGCCTGGGTGGCTCAGAGGGTTAAGCCTCTGCCCCAGGCTCAGGTCATGATCTCAAGATCCTGGACTCAAGGCCGCATCTGGCTCTCTGCTCAGCAGGGGAGCCTGCTTTCACCCCTTTCTCTGCCTATTTGTGCTCTCTCTCTCTCTGTCAAATAAATAAATAAAATCTTTTTTTTTATTAAAGATTTTTATTTATTTGACAGAGAGAAATACAGCCAGAGAGGGAACACAAGCAGGGGGAGTGAGAGAGGGAGAAGCAGGCCTCCCGCCGAGCAGGGGGTCCGATGTGGGACTCGATCCCGGGTCTCCGGGATCATGACCTGAGCCGAAGGCAGTCGCTTAACCAACTGAGCCACCCAGGCGCCCCTGTTGCATTTTTTTTAATAGGCTTCCAATCAGAAAACATTACCTATAGCCATTTTCTTAAAAAGGAAGAAAGATGTTGGACAGAGGAGGGAACAAACCTTCTGTTTCGAGAGGACTAAGTTCTGGAGACATAATGACAATGTGGCAACCATAATTAATAATAAAGGACTGTATCCTTGAAATTTGCTAGGATAGGAGTTCCCAAAGGTCAAAAAACAGCAAAAAATGTTAACTAAGTGAGGTGTCAGAAATGTTAATTAGATGGATTAGTAATCATTTTACAAGGTATGCACATATCCAAACATTGTATTGTACAAGCCAAAGATAGAGATCAATTTTCATTCTTTTTGATGGACTATATGAATACTATGTATATATACTACATCCTCTTTATCCATTAATCTGTTGATGGACATCTAGGTTCTTTCCACAGTTTGGCTATTGCGGACATTGCTGCTATAAACATTGGGTTACATGTGCCCCTTCAGATCACTACCTTTGTATCTTTAGGGTAAATACCCAGTAGTGCAATTGCTGGCCATAGGGTAGCTCTAATTTCTTTCTTTTTTTCTTTTTTCTTTTTTTTAATTTTTTTTTTACTTATTTGACAGAGAGAACACACAGCCAGAGAGGGATCACAAGCAGGGGGAGTGAGAGAGGGAGAAGCAGGCTTCCCACTGAGCAGGGAGCCCGATGTGGGACTCGATTCCGGGTCTCCAGGATCATGACCTGAGCCGAAGGCAGTTGCTTAACCAACTGAGCCACCCAGGCACCCCTCTTTCTTTAAAAAAAAAATATATATATATTTATTTATTTGACAGAGAGGGAGATCACAAGTAGGCAGAGAGGCAGGCAAAAAGAGAGGAGGAAGCAGGCTCCCTGCTGAGCAGAAAGCCAGATGCACTAGCCTCACTCCCAGGTCCCTGAGATCATGACCTGAGCCAAAGGCAGAGGCTTTAACCCACTGAGCCACCCAGGCACCCATAGTATCTCCTTTAGACCCGAGAGTTTTGCCCCTTGTGATTGTCTCTGTCCTAAAACAAAAGTTCCTGGTAGCAGGGACCACAACCACTCCATGAAGACAAGTTAGCTTTGCCTTTCAGAAAAGCAGCATCAGAGAAGGAAAGCCCCTCTCTCCTACAGATGTTGGTAGTTTATAAGCAGGTCACTGTGCTAAGTGTTCAGCATGAATGGCTTGATCAGGGCGGAGACACAGGCTTCCTCGTCCGGGTCAGACAGCAGAATACCTCAGTGTTATCTTCTGCTTCTGTTGCAGTCTGGTGGAGACAGGAGGCTCACTCCATGGTTTCTGGGCAGTAGCTCAAGGTGTGTCCCCTCCTGTATGGATTCAGTAAATCCCACTCAGATTCTCTTGTTGTCCAGAAGTTTCCAACAACAAGCTGAACTGGGAGGAACACATTCAAATACATGCACACATTATTCTCTAATCTCTGAGTGGAGGCCGTCACTTGCCTGAACATTATTTGAACTAGTTTAAGAAAGCAAATAAAATGAGAATAGGAGGTAAAAGTCTTCTCTCAAATATTGCTTGCCCCACTACTCTAAACACCACTGCAACCTTTCAGATAAATCTGAAAGCTAACAATTCCCACAGACCACATGGAACCAGCTTGAGTGTGTGGTCTTCCTGTTGACCCATCAGAGAAATATAATGCTTTTACTGTCTAAGTAAAACATTATTTCTTCCTTTGTATTATAACAAGGTCCTCAGTTACTGCATCGACGGAAATCTGGAATTTATTTTTTCCAAATTCATAGACTTTAATCATCTTAATTTGAACAGAGTCTGTAAATAAAGATTTAGAAGATGCAGGGCACCTGGGTGGCTCAGTTCGGTTAAGCATCTGCCTTTGGCTTAAGTCATGATCTCCAGGTCCTGGGATCGAGCCCCACATAGGGTTTCCAGCTCAGCAGTGAGTCTGCTTCTCCCTCTCCTTCTGGTTCGTGCTCTCTTTTTGTTTCTTTCTGTCTCAAATGAATACAAAAAAGTCTTTTTAAAAAAATTTAGAGGACCAGCAAATATAGTTTTAGGAGGGAGGAAAAAGGAAAGAAAGATAATTTGAAAATGCAACAATATTCTTAGTGAAAGGAATCATGGCAGATTGGTTTGAGTTACCTGTTTGAAGGACAAATGTGAAGAACAGATGTTTTGAGTCAAGACTGGTGTGCTGACCATGGGTGGCTGCTGACAGCTGCATGGGCAGGTGGGGAAGTGAGGGGTGGAGATCCAGGTGCAGGGGTAAGGTGGGGAGCACGGTTCCCTATGCAGGCCAGGCTGACTGTTGGTAATTCTGGGCTGTGAGTCATGCCAATAGTCACTCTGCGGTTAGCTCCAAGAGATTCCCAAATCCCTGCTGAAGACATGATTTTCTGACGTGTTTGCATGACTTTGTGAGGAACCCAGCATGGCCCACATTAACACCTACAGAGGGTTCCGGGAGAAAGACAGGACATGCAGGGAAATGAATAAGGGGACACGTATGGGTGCAGAAGGCTGGAGTGAGAGGAGGGCCCACCTGATAGGCTGCATTTACAGAGAGAGAGGTGTGTCCACTCAGAGGACAAGGTGGGTTCGCTCATGGTTTGGGATCAGAGGTGAGCTAAGCTGATTGATCAAGGAGAGCTGAGGCATGGAAAGAGTTAACCAGGGGGGAAGAGACATGAAATTGATAGCTGCATGATGACAGATGTGAAAGAGAGAGTCATGAAGGATTTGCAGGCATAGGATGGAGAGAGCTAGGGAGGGCCGAGGGAGCTCTTGCTGTGTGCCCAGGAAACATGCCTGGAGAATTTCAGTGCATTCCTGGTTCGATGGTGGGAGCAGCACGCACTGAGATCTGAAAACCAGACAACAGATACTGAGTTGGGAGAGGCAGATTCTAGCATAATCCTGTTTTCTAATGACAGTATATAAATCAGTCTGTTTATTATCTAGTGGAAATACATTTAGGGAAAAATTTCATGTCCCGGAATTGTCAGAATCATCTGTTAGATGCTTTTTACCCCCCTCTCTTTGAATCATGCAGAACAATATTTTCAGGTAAATAGATAGTGTTTATTAATTCCTGGGCATGTTGTCTCTAAATAAGCTACCCCAACTCCATACTTCAAATTATCTGTGACTGGTATCACATGTGAGTATGAGATTCTCCTTCCCAGAGAAAGGATAGGCTACACAACCCTAACTTTCTTTGGGGCCACAAGTATTATCTTGCTTGGATACAGAATTAAATAGGAAAAACAAAACAAGAACTTCTGAAATGAAATAAATTTCTAAAGAGAAATTGAAATTGAAAGCACAAAACTTTCTGTTACCCAAATGAGACAACTTTTAGCTCTTCCACTTGTTATGTGAAATTTCTTTCCTCCCAGATGGCAACCCAATATAAGCAAATTCAATTTGGGTGATTAATGAATACCAGCTGAAAGGGTAAACTCCATCCAGACTTGGCCATTCATGGTAGGATTTCAATGAAATCCACAGGAAGGTCTCTTTCTGGAAAATGCTCAGAGACTCCAGATACTTTTCTCAATTAGTTCCCATCCTCCAATTTGTTTGGGCAGCAGGAACTGGAGTGGACCCATGAAGACAAGATCAACTGAGGCAAGGATAGGAGAGACCCAAGGGGGACTTAAAGCAAGCGAGACACCAAAGGGGAGAAAAGAATTATGCTTTGTCAAACATTGCAACTAGTCACTCTAATAGTATTTTTCTTTTTAAAAATATTTTATTTATTTATTTGACAGAAAGAAACACAAATAGAGAGGGAACACAAACGGAGTGAGAGAGGGAGAAGCAGGTTTCCCACTGATCAGGGAGCCCGATGCAGTGCTCAATCCCAGGACCGGAGTCGAAGGCAGATGCCCAACAACTGAGCCACACAGGCGCCCCATAATAGGATTTTTATTTAACTAAACTTTATGCCTTTCAAAAGTGCATAGATTTTGGCAACTCTTCCCCATGTCATGGAGGCTCACGGAGCTCTGCGTTGATTGGTCTCATTCCCAAAGCTCATGCTTTCTCCTTCCTAATTGCACTGGAGAAGTCTGTAAGGGGCAAAGCCTAGCCCAACACAGGTCCATGTCTGTACTCCAGGTCTGCTCTGTGTGTAGGAACCCACTGAAGGAACACCTCTCCTAGACAGGCTGGGGACGTCCCTTGGCGCAAGCAGGTATTGAACTTGAAACCTAAAAGGTGAGAAGTTTTACAAGAAATATTGGAGAAATGTGTGGGAAAAGAGGAAGTGAAATTGTCTTGAACTGGGGGACTCTATTAGGCACCAATCTTCATGTAAGAGAATGAAAGTCCTATGAAAAGTATATAAAAAGTCAAATGTTTTTGAAATGAATAGTGTCCTGAAAATGAGGCTCTTTTATCTAATCCAAGCTGGGGAAGCATGAAATGATCTTAGGCAAGTGGACTGACACTTAATCAACTTTGCTTTTTAATGTAACTTTAGGGAAATCACTTAACCTCTTCATGCCTGTTTTTCCTGACCTGTAAAATTGTGGTAAAGATGATAAAATTGGGTTCATAGTAGATAACTAGACCATCATATTGGCATTGAATGTGATGGCATATGAAAACATTTTTCAAGGTATTCTGAGATAGTAATTATTTTCTCTTGATCATCTTTCTGGTGGCAGAATGCTGTAGAAAAGTCTTAAGGCACAGAAATGGGAAGTAATTGAAAACTCTCGTCTTCATTCTATGGAGACTACAGGGCAGAAATATGAGGTAATGGATGTTTCCAATAGGAAGACAAGTGAAACCATGCGACATGAGCCTAGAAATCTTTTTAAAGAGGTCTCAGGAGACATAGCCCAGGATTTTAGGCACATGAAGTAATCTCCAGACCAATAATGTTTTATCATTTGTAAGATGATGCAAGTAGCAAAAGGTATTGTGAATTTCAACAGGAGTATTTTGTAGCCATTCTTTAGCGCCCATGGTTCTGCAAAGATTGGTCTCATTTCACAAGATGCATTTCAATAGCAAGGAAAACGTTATTTCTTTCCTTGCATTACAATGAAATTCCATTCTTTACTTAAATATATTCTATGTCAATTCTTTTTCTAGCTGGCTTCCTAAGTGTTCTTTAAGTATTTGTAAGTTCAGTCCCACATGCTAAAAAGTACTGTTTCCATGAAACACTGTTATCATAAGTCAAACATTTTATATTCATTTCTTTTTTAACAATGTTATTTTGCTGAAACATCATCATCCGTAACATTATTTTAAAGGGAAAGAAATCATTTGGGGCTTTTTTTCTCCATTTTCAGCCTAAAGGAGTAGATAATTTCTTAAAGTTCCATGACAAATTCATATGAAAGAGTTGTCAAATGACCGAAAGTAAATGATAGTGAAAAATGATTTACTGGGATTTTAGGTACTTTAAAACAGATGTTTTCACCCAATGAATTTGAATATGGGGTGTCTGTGTCCTTTTGGTTTTCCTTTGACCCAGTCTGCTAAGTAGATATTTCATGAAGATGCCTGGATATTCAGTGTGAAACTGAAGAAAATGTGCTGGAAATGCACATGTGTCTGAGATCAGCAGGTCTTAGGGAAAACCACAAGACTGGGGGGATCAGCAAGAGAGTGAATGTGGCTGGAGGGAGCAGAAAATGTGTCTTCTATCCGTTCTCTAAAAACGTGGCTCTTTGGAACTGGAGTGTTTCCCTTCCCATTGCTATCTCGTGCTCTGTGCTGTGAGAGCCTCCTGATTAATTTATGCATTGCACTGTTGATAGAAATTGTGACGTCTTCCAGTGTTCTTCAAAAACAGTGCTGCTATGAACGTGCTTGCACACGTCATGCGGCATGCACACATGAGTGGTACATATGCTCACACATGGTGCATACTTGCATTAGTTTCTCTAGGACATCTGTGCCCGAGGGAGATGCTGGTCACAAATTTATGAATAACTTAATAATGTTTCAACAATCATGAAACTCAGAAAGAGAGTATACTCTCATATAAAGCATACTCTCAACATAGAGTTATTTCCACTAAAGTTAAGGTAGATTTGGCAGCAAAATTCAGGTAGGGCTCTTCCAGGTTTCCCGGTAGCCCAATCAGTGTGAGCATTTCTGGGTTATACTGGAAAAATAGAAACGAGTTTGCTTAGGGGATGTCTCCTCATGTTTCAGATTCCATGTGATATAGCATGCTTACTGTATTATTAAATGATACAATTATGCAATGTTATCATACTATATATTGCTGTATTATAAATGGAAGTTGTATGTATAGCAACCTTGTGAAAGTTTTCCTAATTCTAATTTCTCAATTTTCCACACATATAATCATGTCACTAGACAGTGGGAATTCCCTTCTTCCTTTCTGAGCTGTACATTTTGTTGTTGTGTTTCTCTTGGCTTTCTGCACTGGCCAGTAAATGCAGGGCGGTTTTCAGGGGAAATGGCAAAAAGAGCGTTCTCACCTCTCACTGCTTTCGAAGGAAATTATTTTGATGTTCATCATTAATGTTTTCTGTCTGAGGTTTCAGAAGGTCCTCCTTAGCATAGTATGGAAATTTTATCCCATTTCTCACCATTCAGCTAACAATATTTCTATAGTCAACTATATATATATATATATATATATATATATATATATATATATATATATATATATATATATATATTAAATATTTTATTTATTTGACAGAGAGAAACACAGCCAGAGAGGGAACACAAGCAGCGGGAGTGAGAGAGGAGAAGCAGGCTTCTTGCCAAGCAGGGAGCCTGATGTGGGACTCGATCCCGGCTCTACGGGATCATGACCTGAGTCGAAGACAGTCGCTAACCAACTGAGCCACCCAGGCGCCCCTCAACTAGATATTTTTGATAACTATAATGTTAAGAAACATATTTTTATAATTTCAAAACATATGGAATGCTTGTGGGATTTTTTTTGTTTCTTTTCTTGTAATTAAGAGACTGCTTTCTTCCCTGTGCCCAAGTTAAGTCTTATGTAGGACGCCAATTTAAAGAGAAATAGGTACAATTACGGAGAGAAGGAATTAAGTTTATAAATTCCTAAAATGTAATTGCTAACCTAGGAAATCAGAAGCTATGTCGTTAACATTAACAGTTAATCCTGGGTTGGGTTTTGTTTGTTTGTCTGTGTTTTTTCTAGATGCTGGGCTTTATTTATAGGTCACTTCTATGTCTCTGAATTCACCATTTGTATTTAGGAAAGTCAGTTACATCCACCAACGTGAGGGTGGTAGAAGAACTATTGAATAAAGATTAAAGGTCATCCTAGGTTCAGTTGTTTTTATTCTAAAGCCAAATTTTTAGGTAAATTGAACACAAACGACACGATGTGTTTTTTACTCCCCCACATTTTCATTCAAAAGGTTAGTATTTCATAGAAATAAAGAGGGAAGAGAAATGTAAGATCAACTACAAATATACTTTATTAATTATTTTTAACCATTGTTAAAAGAAGATTAAACTGTTAGATGAATTTTGCCAAACTACTGTAAATCTGGAAAATTGTTTCCAAAAATAGTAGTTTTATTCTTAAGCTACTTTATTCTTACTTTCTTCTATTTTTGGTGCTATACTGAGAATACCATTTAATTATTTTCTAGAAAGTGAGAGTTGTCCTCACTGAGTTCTATAAAGAAAAGCCAAGAAAAATCAGAAATACTTATTAAGCTACAAGTAAACTTAATAATGATTTGGAACTATAGTCATGAACAGATTAAAATAGGGACTACAATCAAGGAAGATACACAATTCTATAAAATAGATGGTTTCTAATGTACTTCCAAATCACTTAATGACATAGATACACTCTATTTTCAAAGAAAAATGTTTTCTCTGGGACCCAGTAAGCTATGATTTCCCAGGATGAGCTACTGTCCCTTCCTCTGGAAAAAAAATATTTATTATTTTTAAGCAAAAAGTAATAAAAGTGTTTTCTCTGTGGCTGTTCATTCATGCACTCTCCAAGCTATTATGAAAACAGGGAAAGAATAACTCAACATGAGAACTCTAAGAGACATACTTTCTAAAGCTTAAAATTCATGCTTATTAAAATTCAATTTGGTCAATAATTTTTCAGTTATAAGGCCATTTTGATCTAATAAGTGTTAGGTGTTCCAGTCCTTAATTTTACTGATTTCATCAGTCATCTCTCCACCCAACGTGGGGCTTGCACTCAGGATCCCAAGGTTCCCGTCCCCATGCTCCTCTGACTAAGCCAGAGCGCCCCCAAGGGTTTTAGATGTGCTGGTCTTTCAAACACGAGGAGTACAGCTGAGTCTTGGGGAAGGCAGTCCCTCTGGCTCTCCCCCTTCTGACCTTGCTGGCAGGCACCCATGCTCTTGGGCATGCTCTTGGGCTTGCCCTCTGTGCAAGGCATGAGTGTTGAGTGGCACTTTCTGGAACGTGACAGGAAGAAGAAAGACTCCTGTGTCTGGGAGAAAGCAACATTGTGCGTTGATTTCAATTTTAGTACATTGATTCAAATTTCTTAGGGGACCTATATGCATTCTAACAGGTGTACAAATGAGCGGGCATCATTTTCTACCTGTCCTGGGGGCACTGGTAGCTTGACTTTCACCTGGTTTTTTTTTCTCAAAACATTCAACACCTACTTCTGTGTGTCCTGATACCTTTCCGTCCAGCTACCCCTACTTTGTAGAGTAAGTGGGGACTTACGCACCAGGTCTGACTTATGGTTTGATATCTTTCATTGTTTTCTGGAAGATGCTGTCGCATCAATCCACCCTGATAAACACATCCTCGCTCTGACTTAAGTGATTAGAATGGATTGAATTTTACCGATTTTTGGTCCTTGTATGTACCATACTCGGGAACACACTTGCACACACATTGTGGGCTTTTACTCCCATAGTTCCCTTATAGTTCCTACTGTGAACGTTGTGATTGTTTTGGCAAGAAGCATTAAAAGTTCTCAAAAAGAAACCAGAGAGAAAAGCAAAGAGATACATTGTGATAACAGAAGTGTTACATTGAATTAAAGTAAGGATCTGCCCTACTGGGGCTTTTCTAGGGAGATGGTATCCTTACATGGGTTTGTAGCTCTTATGTATTTGACCGAGAGAAAACACAGCTAGAGAGGAAACACAAGCAGGGGGAGTGAGAGAGGGAGAAAGCAGGCTTCCCGCCACGCAGGGAGCCGGATGTGAGACTCCATCCTGGGACTCTGGGATCATGACCTGAGCCGAAGGCAGACGCTTAATGACTGAGCCCCTCAGGTGCCCTTTTATGGGCTTTTTCAAGTTGTGATTATGGGGCAAGCATTCTCCCAGACGTCAGAGAGACCCCTTTTCATTGCTTCAGCTCAGATGTCAGTTTTCCTATCGAACTCTGTTCAATAAAGAGTACTGTAGATTTAAAAATCTGGAAAGCACTTTAGAGATCATCCAGAATGCTAAAATCCTTTAATATCTAAATAGAGTCAGGGGCACCTGGGTGTCTCACTTGGTGAAACGTCTGCCTTTGGCTCAGGTCAGGATCCCAAGGTCTTGGGATGAGGCCCTGCATCAGGCTCCCTGCTCAGCGGGAAGCCTGCTTCTCCCTCTCTCACTCCCCCTGCTTGTGCTCCCTCTCTCACTATTTCTCTCTGTCAAACAAACAAACAAACAAACAAATAAACATAGAGTCAAAAGCTCTTTTTAGGATGAAGCAAGCTATATAAAAATAAACATCCATTGGAATTCTAAAACTCTTCATTAGTATTCCAGTTGAGTAATCACTCAGAAACTTGTGCTTTCTGAAAAGAATATTGTTTTTACACACAGTCAATTTTTCTGTGTTTTGATAGACACAATCAATAGGTACCGACTGTTCAGTGGGGCCCAACTAGCAAACCACTAGCTCTCAATGCAGAGCCTCTTGGTTCAAAATAATATTTCTAAACCCGTGTTTTATTAATTCCTGCTCTCTTCCCCCCAAGCTAACCACTGTTTTTCACAGAGCAGAGTCCAGCTCTGCCCGCCAGGATGGCCACAGAAGCCCCTGTGCCTTCCAGCTATGATGGCCTGGGATAATTCTGCCATTCAGCCACATGAATCAGGTCCTTAAAGGAGCTGCGTTCCCCCCACTTTCAGAGTCCAGCCTTAAAAATTATTCCTGTGTATATGACTGAAAAGCATCCTTGAAAGTGGTTGGAATACCGCATTCATTTGCTCACTGCTTCTAAAATTCTTCCAAAGTTATTATCCCTTTGTTTGAGAAAAGAATATGTTTATATATAAAAAGAATATATTGGGGTCCATGGGTGGCTCAGTCGTTGGATGTCTGTCTTTAGCTCAGGTCATGATCCCAGAGTCCTGGGATTGAGTCCCTGCTCGGCAGAAAACCTGCTTCTGCCTCTCTCACTCCCCCCTTGCTTCTGTTCCCTCTCTAGCTGTGTCTTTCTCAGTCAAATAAATAAAATCTTTTAAAATAAATAAATATATAAAAATATGTTTATATATATATATACATAATACATGTATTTTTAATACAGCTACATAGCTTATATATATGTGTATATATATGTACAATATATACCAACAAAGAACATACATGAGCCTTATTGATATATATAATGAATCTATACCAAAGTTATCTGTGGGCGCGGCTTGAAGATGATACAGAATAACTCTGCAAATATCAATTTCATCAGTTTTACTTTTGAGTTTCTCAGAATAATAGATTTTTTACAGGACTGCAAGACTATCTTGGGGTGCCTGGGTAGCTCAGTTGGTTAGGCGACTGCTTTTGGCTCAGGGAATGATCCTGGAGACCTGGGACAGAGCCCCACATGGGGCTCCCTGCTCAGCGGGAAGCCTGCTTCTCCCTCTCTCAGTCCCTCTGCTTGTGTTCCCTCTCTAGCTATGTTTCTTGCTGTCAAATAAATAAATAAAATCTTAAAAAAAACTATCTTGCTGACTTTTTATATTTCACTCAGAAATGGCAGAGTTCTCAAAAATAGGCTAGAAGCACATTAATTTGTAAGGTAATTTTAAAAGCTATTTTTTGTTTATATAATAAAGTAGCCCTCATTATTAATTACACCAGAAAAAAATGACTACTGTTAAGAATTTGTATGAGATGCAAAGAACACTTATATTTTTACAGCAATTAAATTATACTTCTTTTCAAAGCACCTACATGTTGGATGTGTCATTTTAAGTCAGTATTAAAATCAATTCATCCTGGCTTTAATTAACATCTCTTTCTATATATCCCCTTTAAGTAATGGGATGTTTCTACAAATATAATTTTTACAACAACAAATATACTGTTCAGTTTCCTCTCATATTTCAATAATTAGTGTCTGACAGACTTAGCAGACATCATAAATTCTTGAGTTAGTTCTAGAATTTCTGTGAAAAACAGAAAGTCCTCTCTGTATGATAAGAGATTTTTAGCTTCATGATTAGCTCCAAACAAAATCAGGATAGTGCATTATATTCTCAAAAGCCCACAAATTAACTCCCATCACTCGCAACATTTCTGTGGTCAGCAGGGAGCTCAGCATGTATCCCAAGGGACGGTTGGAGTAATCATCATCATATAGTGGAATATGGCCTTCTTCCTGAGGCATGGTGAATGGTCACCTCAGTTGGTGGTTACTACCTATTTGTACCCAACACTGTATTCATTCCCTTCACATATACTTGGGTGTAAAAAGGTATTTTAATCAGAATTATTCATCCTTGCAAGAAGCAAGAAATATTATTTTTTCTTTTCTTTTCTTTTTTAATATTTTACTTATTTACTTGACAGAGAAGAGACACAGTGAGAGAGGAAACACAAGCAGGGGGAGTGAGAGAAGGAGAAGCAGGCTTCCCACCGAGCAGGGAGCCCAATGTGGGACTCGATCCCTGGTCTCTGTGATCATGACCTGAGCCAGAGGCAGTCGCTTAACCAACTGAGCCACCCAGGTGCCTCAAGGAATATTATTTTTTCTATTAATAGTTTACCTTTCATCCACAAGACTTTATAAATATAATGTGTTGTAAACTGTATGAAACCAAGAAATATCAAACCTAACTTTGAAATACCGTATTCTAAATAAGCTATTATAGTATTTCTTACTTACAATACTCTTTTAGTTGTTCACAGAATCTTCACGAAGATAAAAATGTACTAACTATATAGAGGGAAGCTCCAAATTAAGCATCATTTGCAGGTGGCCCATTAGGGAAGAACTTCTCTTGATAAGGAAGACTTTTTTAAATTAAAAAAAAAAATCAAAATTCTTGCATCCACACTATAATTGTCTTGTTCAGTGAAAATGATTCTTTGAAAAATTGTTGGTATGTAATGTCACCACATAATTAGCACCTTACTCTGACCCAATTTGCAATCAATAAGCACCACACGATACGAGCACTTTGCTTCCATAGGAAACTTTGATAAAATGGTCCTTTCATTTTAAATTTATAATTTCCAAGTGAAAAAGAATGCCTTCTTCAAAAATGTAATTTTCATTTTTATGTCTAATCTCTATCTACCCTCCATGCATGAGCTCCCCACTATGTCTCGTGTTTTAAGATGTACAGTGGGGATAAGCTGGTCTCAAACCCCAAATGCCAGGCCTGCTTGGTAGTCGCTCAGTGTGGAAGGAGACTAGTAATAATAACTAGCACGAAAGCTTTTCTGCTTTTGTTCTCAGATGGCTTTGGAAATTATTATCCCCGACATCATCACCACTCCACAGAAGTAAGGGGCCTGATGGGTGTACTATTGAGTATAAATGTCCATTGAAAGGCATCGGCCTTAAAATGGTCTTCCTACCTTTCTGACCCATGTGCTTCTGTGCCTCCCTCCCATCATTTCTTCAGCCTTGTCTTCAAGCCCTGGCTACTGGCAGCCAGTAAACTCTTGGGAGAAGTCAGAGGTGTGACTGGGAAGCTATTGCAGAAAGATAATGATTCAGAGGAAAGAGATGAGAAGGGCAAGAGCTTCCCCAGGCTGATTTCTTACCCCCCCAAGCTAAGTAGGTCTGAATACTTGCATCTTTGTTTTCTTTCTTTCTTCCTTTTGTTTTCTCTATGCCTGTTCCAGGAGGCTGAAGGCATTCTATTTCTAAGAGCACTGTTTCTCCTTGGTTTCCTTTATTAATGAGAACTTTCTGGGAATCAGAACTGGGTATCTATTTCTTCTCTGCCAGTGGGCACTAGAAAACTTGACTATTTTCTAGGATGGGAATAATGCTCCCAACCTTCTAGGAATTGTAACAGAATTTGAATGAGAAAGTTTACCTCCTAAACAGTAAAGTGCTTTACAAAGACAACAGAGGTTTTTTTATTTTTTTTTTAATTTTATTTATTTGACAGAGAGAAACACAGCCAGAGAGGGAACACAAGCAGGGGGAGTAAGAGAGGGAGAAGCAGGCTTCCCGCTGAGGAAGGAGCCCGATGTGGACTCGATCCCAGGTCTCTGTGATCATGACCTGAGCTGAAGGCAGTTGCTTAACCAACTGAGCCATCCAGGTGCCCCAATAGAGGTTTTTTAAATCAAAAACAGTAAAGAGCTTACCTCACCTGCCCAGATAGATAGGGAGGTGGCTAGATGACAGTGAGATAATAATAATAATAGTAATAGTAATAATAACAGCTAGATAGTAGATGTAGATATATAGATATTCAGATACCCCAGGCATCTGGGTCAGACATTACTTTGTGTCAGAATAACACGTGGGTGAGCCCGCTCAACTCCAGAGCTCCCCAAAGCAACAGGCCGAGAGTTGAATGAGGAGGAGCCCACAGAGCCGGTGGAATCTTTCTGTTGGAAAGGCACCGTGGAATATGAATTCCCTCTGCTTCTTAAAAGGAAACAAGGTTCAGGGAGTTTCTTGAAGCCTGGCTGTGAAGGACCTGGGTGATGTCACTAGGAGGGGACAAACTGGGGGCTCCCATCGCTTTGAAAGGTGAACACCTAGAAACATAAGTTTCAATCCACCTGGAGGTATCAGGCCTACTTCACCCCCCTCAGGGTAAAGTAGATGTCCACCACGGATATGATCCCAGGACTTGTGTGAGATAAGAAATGAATTATCATTTCGGATGGAAGCAAAGAGCTCTACCATTGGAGAAGCACATGGTGACAATGTAATCCTCATGGTGGGTAAAAAAAGGACCATATTTCGGGGGAAATGAATGCTCCTGTGACTAGCCCCCAGGCCGCTCCCCCATGCCTCTGGATAGTCCCATCTGCGTGCGTGGTGGACACTGCAGCCCCGTGGTCCCGAGAGAGGGCAACCAGGCTGCCTTCGGGCCCATGCCAGCAGCTGCTCCACTTCAGGCCGAACACAGAAGTGCACTGGGCTTCCTAGAGCGAGCCCTCTGAGTATCCATGCCCATGAGAGTCTGCACGGATACAAGCCCGGCAGCGTCCGTGCACCAGACTTGCCTGCATCTGCCTGTACCTTTGACCCCCCCACGCCCTGGGGGACCGTAGGCACTGTGACGTCATTCACTCTGGGTGCACAGAGTGGCATCTGAATCCTGCAGTCTGACTCCCCTCCATGCCCACAGGTCAGCCTCGGTGCTCCGGGCCCTGGGCCCTTCCTGTTGTCCCCTGAATCTGGACCACCTCTGGTCTCCACACCTGGCCAACATGTCCTTCATCCAATGGGCTGCAACCACCTCTTCTTTCTGAGACAGGGTTCCTGAAAGTGTGTCTTTCCCTGGGCAGTATCCTTCAGCTCTAGAGTACCATCAGGATTTTATTTCCATCCCATTGGCCAACAACAACTTGAAAATCAAACCTGGCTTGCAGCCTGTATTGGAATATAAAGGCTTATTAGCATATCACACATATACTGGTTTACCAGTTGTCTGTGGGCCTCACAGTGGTGGGACTGAGCAGCATCTCAAGGCGAAGATGATTCCCTCAGGGCCCTTTGCAGAACGTGTTTGCTCCCCTGGCTCTATATTGAAATCACGGTTTGCTTTCTGACTGGACCCAGACTGATACATTATTTCACTTTTCTTTAATAAAAATGTGCCAACAAAGGACCCTAATGTGTTCTTCTTGACAATTGCCATCTAATTAAAAACGCTGCACGTTTGTATAACCTAAGTTCCTAGAGACCTTTTGAGGAGTTCACGATCACTAAGTAGGTGTCGGCAGGTAGACCGAATTGAGGTAATTTGGAAGTGATTGAGAAGGCGTGCAGAATGAAAGTTGCCACCCTAGGCTTAGCAACTGGCTACCCGGGGTGCTTTTAAATAATTCCTACGGGTCTCCTGAATGAGTCTCAAGCTCACCCACAGATCAGAACTCAATTCTGGTAGAGCGGCAGCTATGTTTTAATTTGTTTATAGGCTGAGTTTCTGAAAAATGGTTAGGTTTTGTTTTTTGAAAACTAAATGCTTCCCGACTCAAAAGTCTCAAAACTATAGGTAGAGTGGTCTCATTTTACAGACAGGGAAAGTACATCTGGGAGAGGTTGACGGTTACTCAACATCGTAAAGCTAGTTTATGGCAGAGTCAAAGGAAGGCAGCGAATCCGCTGATCTTGCACGGAACCCCACAGACGGGTATCCTACCACATGTCCATCTTAGTTAAGCCCTCCCAGGCCAAAGGTGTGTATGTGCCGTGCCTTTGGAAGGACAGAACCGTGAAGGATGCAGGAAGGACAATCTAAGAAAGGAATTTAGCTCAGTCTTTTTTGGTGTGACCTACACGAATTATGAAAATAACATGAAATGGAAAACCATGGTTTTCTGTTCACTTGCACATCCATGACCTACGCGCATACTTCTAAAATAATGCCAAAAGGTAAAAATTTCATTTAGAACTGAGCCTCTCTGCTACACACTTTGAAATCCCAGAGGTTACGTCACTCAGTTCTTAGTGATGCGAGAATGTACTCTACCTTAACCAAATTTCAACAGCCTCCATGCAGTAAATGCTAACTCTCCTAATTTAGTCTGTTCAATGTAATTACTGTGAGCTTTTAGTTTCAGGTAATTATTCAAGTTAGAGGAAATTGAGAACCTCATAGATTTTGTTCAAAATAGGGGAACGTTCTTTATATTTGTGGTTACCTGAGGGGATGGCCTTTATATTCACATGCAAAGACACGCTAACAAATTTGGTGGAATAACTCAGGTGCTGAGATTTCATCCCTGTATTGAAATATCTTGAAACAGTTATTCTATTTTTATTTCTCCTGCTATCATGACAGTTATTGCCTTGATAATTATTAATGATAACATATATAATCTTTGCATAATAAATCTATCATACATAATTTTATGTGTCATCTTTGCAAATGGGAACAAAATCTGTGATTGACTCTGCTCTTTCATCACTTCTGTTGAGGATTACATTCTATTTTCAGTGTCCTTCTTGATGCCACATGAAGGATAAAAGTAGGTCGAGTGAATCAGACACACTGTTACTAAGCTGAGTGATCCCAGACCTCATTCTTTTTGTTGGCCCTGAGTCCTCCATTACCAGAAGCTGGTTTCTGTGTGGTATGCCACAACTTTCACATTAAAGAAAGGAACAATGGGGCCCCTGGGTGGCTCAGTTTGATTAAGCATCTCCCTTTGGCTCAGGTTATGTTCCCGGAGTCCTGGGATCGAGCCCCATGGCAGGCTCCCTGCTCAGTGGGGGACCTGCTTCTCCCCCTGCCTGCCTCTCCCCTTGCTTGTGCTCATGCACTCTCTCTCTCTCTGACAAATAAATAAATAAAATATTAAAAACAAAAGGAAAGGGACACAGACATAGGTGAGTGTGGTTCATAGGAAATGACTGAAGTGATGAGCTGGTGGGTACCTTGTGCCCTGTCCCTCCCCAGTCCTGTGCTGGGAAGGAACCAGGCTGAAGCCCATGCATGGCCCCTTTCCACAGGCTGCCAAGACATCAATGATAGGTGCCCCTGAGAAAGCCACAGGACACGTTATGCGTATAAATCTAGAGCCCATATAGCAGGGGAAGGGACTTGTGCACTATTTGTTTTCTGGGTCAGATGTAAAATGAAGAGGTAGCAGCTCAGTTAGAATCTAAGCCTTTATTTCTGACTGACTTTGAACCTAGGGCAATCTTTGTGACCTGGCCGAGTTCCTTGGTGCCTCTAGCTTCCAGCTAAGGATTGCCTCCGATTCCAAGATAATGTTTACAGAAGCAGAGCTTTGCCCGACATTTTTAACCCAAGTCTCATATTCTTCATAAAGAATTCCAACAGAACAGTAAGACAACACTTTTTTAATACAAAATATGGTCAAAACACCGGACCACATAACTGAAAGAAGAACATAATATCCAAATGGCCAATGAGCTACTGGAAAGGTGCCCTGTATGTATCTCTACAGATCCATCGGGCAGGCTGAACTTGAAAAACCAACAAGCCAAAACAAAGATCATTGATACTAAAGAAAGTATTGGAATGTTGGAAAATTTTGGCATATATTAAGAAAAGTGTGGAAGGACCAGAACCACATCTGCTCGTGGAGAGACTGGAGGTAGGCTTCCTGGACAGTTGGTTGGCTGGGAGCACAGACTTAGAAGTAAGGCCTGGCCCAGCGCCCAAGCACTGGGCTCTCGCTTACAGATTCCAGAGAACAACTACAGACATCACCCCAAACACACATAAAGCAAGATTCTGAGCAGCTTTCTTCCTAATACCATGAGACACGAGAAAATAACAAAACACAGTTTCCATCCAAAGGAGTATGAACATTAAATTTTATCCATGCTCAATGAGATGCCATAAAGATTAGGCTATGGATTCGCCAACCCTTCCGAGAGCTTGTGCTGATCAGAGCATCATGCAATGTGGATGGGATTGTACTGTAGGACGTCCTTTTGATAAAGATGAGAGACAGGCAAAATCAATTTATGGAATGGGAGTGGTCAGAAGAGGGATTAACTGTCCTAGAGTGCTGAGCTCCTTGACTGAGAAGTCACGAGAGAAACATCTAGAGCACTATGTGTTCTATGTCTTCGTCCGTGCCGGTCCCCAGGGACATACAGGTGCCAGCAGTCATGGAAATGTGCCTTTCAGCTCAGCACCCATCATATATTGTACCATATGCTATTTCTCAGTTAAAAATACCGAAGAGAATCGGTCCCTGTCCTTTGATCTGGTGAAGCTTTGAATGACATACTCTCTCAAGCGAAGTTCTCTTGCCCCTGTAAGGTTGTTGGCTTTCTTAGCATTCCTCCAATCACTTCTGAGATAACCACCTGAAGATCTCTTGCCCTCAAAAGGTTTTTTTTTTTTTTTTTTTTTTTTTTTTTTAAGATTTTATTTATTTGACAGAGAGAAACACAGCCAGAGAGGGAACACAAGCAGGGGGAGTGAGAGAGGGAGAAGCAGGCTTCCTGCCGAGCAGGGAGCCCGATGTGGGACTCGATCCCGGGTCTCCGGGATCATGACCTGAGCCGAAGGCAGTGGCTTAACCAACTGAGCCACCCAGGC
>PITA01004949.1:0-116748 GCA_004023965.1 Spilogale gracilis | reverse complement strand
TTTTTTTTTTTTTAAAGATTTTATTTATTTGACAGAGAGAAACACAGCCAGAGAGGGAACACAAGCAGGGGGAGTGAGAGAGGGAGAAGCAGGCTTCCCGCCGAGCAGGGAGCCCGATGTGGGGCTCGATCCCGGGTCTCCGGGATCATGACCTGAGCCGAAGGCAGTCGCTTAACCAACTGAGCCACCCAGGCGCCCCGAAGAACATTCTTAGAACACTGCTGTCCCCTTGGTTTATGAGCCTTTCAGTAAAGCAAAAAAAGTAATGCTGCTTACTTCTACCTGCAAGTGAAAGAAAACTCCTAAAATTTACAGTTTGCATTTTCCAGACAGTTGGGCATTTAATATAAACACAGGCAATCCTATGTAACTGAGTTGGCACAGTTGTAATTATTATAATTAGTGTGAAACATTTCTACGTAAAAATTATCCATGAACAGATATTTGATTTACAAGAGTTGAGTAATCATATAAATGCCATCAATTTGTAATAAAGAAAACTTGTTCTTATACATCTCAACCTGGATTTAGAGAACCTGCCAGTCATATGTTTGAGAAATAACAGATTAGGTATGGTGTGAAGAATTGGGAGGGAAAAAGCATCATTTGTATTTCTGTGAAGTGGAATGCAAAATTCTCAAATGTTTAAGATAAAATGTTAGCCTTCATAGCTTTTGAGTCCTCCCAGGGCTGATTTTACTGTCCTTCCTAGTTCGTTGGGAGTTTCAGTTCATTCTCTTTTGCCATTAGAGATACTTCAAGAGACAAATTTAAGAAGCCATGATTTACACTGCTTTCTGAAACTGATTTAAAAGGGCTTGTTGAAGATAATTGTCATCAGAGGTTTTCTTCTCTTGGGGTACAGCTAGCTCTTTCATGTTATATTTTCTTTAATAGAGTCTTCACATTGGCAAAATTTAGATGGCAGAACTATGAAGTCATTGTTGAGTTCAGTGAAGTGAGAATTAGGGCAGGAGTTAGTTACAGTAAGTTTTGTTTGATCTGTTCTTAGGAATGAATGTTTTTCTGACATGTTTTTGGTAGATTATACATTTTGAGTGAATTCTTCAGTAGGGGTGAGACATCAGTTTGGTCTGTTCCATTTTCCATTCTCTTCCCTTTATCCATTTTTAATACTAGAATATTTATTTGAGAATATCCAATTTAAAGTAACATGAAGTTGAATGAATATGAGGCTCCCTGACCTTCTCAGAAATTCAGTCTTCTGTCTTCCTTTTATTAATTTGTGCTTCTGTCCAATAAAAGTGACCAGAAACAAACCCAAGGCTTAATTCTAGTTCCTGTTACTAGGAAATGACATGTGATTTGTCTTGATGGGTTTTGCCAAAGGTTTGTCACTTACTGCTCTTTTCAAAGAACCCGAATTGTGCCTTTGTTGATTTTTCTTTGTCAACATTTGTTTTCTGTTGTATTGATGTCTGCTTCAATCTTTAATATTTCCCTCTACTCTTTTTAGAGTTTGATTGCTGCTCTTTTCTAACTTCTTGAAAAGGAAGCTTAGATCATTGATTTCCAGCTTTTCTTTTTTTAGTATTTGGCATTTGAAGCTAATATTTCTAAGTACTGGTTTAGCTGAATCCCATATTCAAGTGATTTTTTAAAGATTCTATTTGCTTGTTTGTCAGAGAAAGAGAGAGAGAGCACAAGCAAGAGGTGCGGCAGGCAGAAGGAGAAGCAAGCTAGGAGTCTGATGCAGGACTCGAATCCAGGCTCCTGGGATCATGACCTGAGCCAAAGGCAGGCACTTAACCGACTGAGCCATCCAGGCGTCCCGACGTTCAAGTGATTTTTAAAAATAGTTGCAAGTATTACTTTTTTTCCTGAATTATTATCCTTTATGCTGTTGCTAAAGGAGAAACACTCAAGTATTAATCACATTTGAGGGATAATCTACCATTCAGAAAGCAAAGGCACTGGCACTCTTGTTCTCCACATAAGCTGATGAAGGAGCCCTCATTACAGAATGAGGAAACCCTGAAGAGCACACATTTTACATTTTTTTCTTATTGATACCAATTTTGATGTCATTTTCTCTCTCCTTGTTCAGTTCTATTGTGACTGCTGTTTTGTAGAGAAAATGCACAGTTGTTTTTTTTTTATCAGATAAGCAGTAGGCCAGAATGTGATGTGCATCCAGGCAATCACTAAGACATTGCAAAGACAGAAAGAAATCTCATTCTTTTTTGTAGCAACAGATATAACCCATTATAAGCATGTTCCTGAGATTAAAAAATAACAAATTTTGTGACTTGTTTTTAATTTCCAGTTTTTCCCATTTCATTATGTAACCGGGGAAGGAAATTCTGGAGTGCATTTGTGTAAGAATTTGAGAGGCAATACGTAATTCAGATACTTAATAATGTTTAAGAACTAACAGTTCTCTCATTCAGTGTGCTTATGGCTCATTTTGGCATTCTATGAAATTTCAGTTAATTTCTTTTGGCTATATTTCTGTTGGAGATCTTTATTTTTTTATTATTTTTCTGAGAGTTCCTTATTTATTCCCAGTTGCCAATCTGTTGTTAGGGCTCTTCTCACATTTTCTGCATCTCGTGGTTTCTGGGCACATATTAGAATTTAACTCTCTGTCCCCTTCAAAGTCAGATGTGGCCCTATGAAAGTCATACTTTGGCCAGTGAAAGTCATATCCAGACAGGATACTTAACATCCAGTACACAGTTTACCATATCCCCTTTCTATGCATCAGTTACTATGGAAGCTTGTATTAATATGAACCCTCTGTCAGCCTGACTCCTGAGTAATTATAATAAGCAATGACTCTTGTCCGCCTGTAATATAAGGAATAAATCTTTTTTGTTTTCAGTGATGATTTGGATACTGTTTGTTCATGGAGGATAACCTAGCTTGTCTTGATGGATACCGCTGACAGATTCCCTATCAATTATGTTTGTTAGCAGCACAGGGCTTGTTGTTGCATTATTTTTTCATGTGATTTGATGAATAAGACATTCTTAAGTTTACCAGAATTCTTTTATTGTTTGAGTTTTTGTATCTTGTTTAATAAATCTTTCTAGAATTGCCATTATATATTTATTAGACTTATCTATCTTTTATGCCTCTTACACTTCTTCATATTTTCTATTGTTTGACTCTTGCCTATATTCTGGATAATTTCTTCAGTTCACTCTACCAACTTAACTAGTTTTTTCTGAAGCTTTCTAATCATCTGTTAAACTCATCTATTGAGTTTTATCTCTTTTAAATTTTTCTTTTTTACTTCTAGGAATTCTCTTTTGTTCTTTTAAAATTTTGCTTGCTTGCTACTCTTAGCTTCATACCTCTTTTAATCTCATAACTTGTAAACAATATCCAGCACTTTTGCCGGTCTTCTTTTGCGACTGTTGTTTCTGCTAGCCTTCGTTCATGGTGCTTGGTGTGTGTTTATTTGAGTGGTTAGTACTGTTTGATGTTCTGTCATATATTTTCTAAGGAAATTTATCTGTGGAAAACTCTTTGGTGCTTGGGTTTTACACCAGATAATTTGTTACTTGTTTTTGCTGTGTACGTGGGACATTTACAAGTGCAGACCACTGTTATTTATTTTTAATTTTTAAAAACACTTTATTAGGGAAAATATCGGATGTAGAAACTTTAGAACAGATGTTGCAAGGAATCTTGTGTCCAGCTTCAACATTTATCAGTATTTTGCCATTTTTGTTTTATTTATTTTTGCACTATTACATTTTTTTGCTTTGTTTAACTGATAAGGACTTTTAAAAATATATATTTATTGTGCCTTTATGTATTATGTTATTGGGCCTAACAAAATTACTGATATAGGCACAATTCCATATTACAAAAAAAATTCCTAATATTCAGTCTATGTTCATTTCCTTGATTGCTTCATGAATTTTATATATATTTTTTTACATTTGATTTGTTTGAATCAGGATTGAGTTATGTCTATGTGTTGCATTTAATTTGTCTCATAAATCTTTTTTTAATTAAGCTTTTTATTTTGAGATAATTGTAGATTACATCACATGCCATGGTAAGAAATAGTACAGAGAGATGCCTTGTTCTCTTTACCCATTTTCTCTCATTGGTAACATCTTAAAATCTATGGTGCAACAGCCCAGCTAGGATATTGATATTGATACCATTGGATACGGAACAGTTTCATCACTGCAAGGAGCCCCCTTGTTGTCCTTTTATAGCCACACCCACCTGTCTCTTCCATTCCCCAGCCTTGATTTCTGGCAATCACTAATCTGGTCTCAATTTGTATAGTTTTGTCATTTTAAGAATGCAGTGGAATTGTACAGTATGTGATCTTTTCAGGTTGGCTTTTTTCATTCACTTAATTCCCTGGATATTCATCCAAATTATTGTACATATCCATAGTCTCTCCCTTATTTCTAAGTACCAAAGTTGTTTTAACCATTTAATTTTTGAAGAATATCCAGTTTGGGGCTACTATAAATAAAACTGTATGAACATTTATATGTGTAATTTTGTGTGAACATAAGTTTTTGTTTCTCTCAGATATATGCCCAATACTAAAATAGCTAGTCATATGGTAATTGTGTGTTTAGTTCCATAAGAAATTGACAAACTATTTTGCAGAGGGGCTGTACCATTTTATAATCTTATGGTAATATGTGACTGTTCCAGTGGCAACGTCTGTCTACATTCTTGCCAACATTGTATATTGTCACTGTTTTTTATTGAAGCCATTCTGAGAGGTGTATAGTGACATCTCATTGTAATTTTAATTTGCATTTCCCTAATGGTTAATGATGTTAAACATCTTTTCATATGCATATCTGCCTTTCATATCTTTTCTTCAGTAAAATGTCTGTGTCTTTTGCTCATTTTCTAATTGAATTATTTACTGCTGTGTTTGATGGTTCTTTGTTACTAGCTCTTTACTGGATATGTGGTTTGCAAATATTTTTTTCAATCTATAGCCAGTCCCCTGAAGTTTTTAATTTTATTTATCAGTTTTTATTTTTATAGATCATGCTTTGATATCAAGTCTATAATCTATAGTCTATTTTTTTTCTTGCCATTCTTTGAAGAAACTGGGTCAGTTGTCCTATAGAATCTTCCACATTCTAGATTTTGATGAGTGCATTCTCATGGTGTCACTTAACATGTTTTCTATCCCTTGTATTTCTTGTAAACCAGAAATATGGTGTCCAGAAATAGAGGTTTAACAAATTAAAGTTGGTTTTTTTTTTCCCCCCAAAATACTACCTGGGGGGCAGTGATGGTTAGTTTCTGTTGCATTAAATCAAGGGACTTAGTAACTGGTTTTATCTTTCTATTATGTTAAGATTGCTCAATGGCCTTTTGGAGCTGTCAGCCTTATCTGTTCATTATAAAAGTACCTGATCGTTTTAGAAGCCATTGAAAATGGTTTCTTGGATTCATTATTTCATTAAAAGTTGCCAACTTATTATAGTCTACCTGTACCACTTATTCTCTTTTTTTAGCTGAAATTCCTGAAGTACTTTCTCTCATCAAATATTTGGTTATGAACTGTAGTTTGAATAGGAAAAATAGGATAAAATCTCAATATTTTCTTTTTAAAAAGAAAAAGATTTTATTTATTTATTTGAGAGAGACAGAGTGGGAGAGAGCATGAGAAGGGAGAAGGTCAAAGGGAGAAGCAGACTGTCTATGGAGCTGGGAGCTCAATGTGGGACTTGATCCTGGGTCTCCAGGATCATGACCTGAGCTGAAGGCAGTTGCTTAACTAACTTAGTCACCCAGGCGCCCTCTCAATATTTTCTATTTGCCATTTTCAGAGTAATGAATTGTCATTGCAGTGTCATTGCTTATATGTTTATTTTAGTGGAGAGATGATTTTTAGAGTTTTTAATTTTATACTTTTAGTTTTTCTGTACAGGAAAATCTTGATTTCTAATGTGATGCAAATTACTTATTGACTATCATAGAATTGCCTATTGTCGTTTCACAAATTTTATACTAACTTTATTGCTAACAGTAAGGCTTCTACATACAGTGGAAGATTTCTTTGTAGTTTCTTTCATTGTAGAATATATCTCATAGGAAATGTACAGTTTACTGTGTTTGAAATTCATTTGAAGTAATTATTTTCGCTGGTTAGGTAACCAACATGACATACAATCAGATTTATATATTTCCTTGTTCTTCAATTTGAGACATTGCTTTTTCCTTTATTTAGTTTAATTTTGTGTTCTAATTATGAAGAAATGATGTGATTCTATTTCTTTTGTCCCTTAGTGATAGGTAACCTTTTTTTTATACTTTTGGTGTATTTAAAAAATATTAGGTATGTATGTATTTATATCTTAACTCTTGTGTTATACAAAAGTTAGTATACTTTATACCTTGTGTATATATATGTACTCTACTATAATTCTCTTTAATAAAAGTACTAATACTTCAGTTGTAATTTTTAAAGTGGAATATCCAGTTATAATTAATGATTTTTTTCAACTGGTATGGGGATTAGGAACATTCTTAAAAATTAATGTTGAGGACACCTGGTGGCTCAATTTGTTAAGCATCTGCCTTCAGCTCGGGTCATGATCCCAGGGTCCTGGGATGTGTCCCACATCCCGCCCCCTGCTTAGTGGGGAGCCTGCTTCTCTGTCTACCTGCTGTCCCCCCTCCCTGTGCGCTCTCTGTCAAATAAAGAAATAAATTTTTAAAAAAATATATTTTATTTCTTTGTTTGACAGAGAGAAACACAACTAGAGAGGGAACACAAGCAGGGGGAGTGAGAGAGGGAGAACCAGGCTTCCCGCCGAGCAGGGAGCCCGATGTGGAGCTCAGTCCGGGGACTCTGGGATCATGACCTGGGCCGAAGGCAGACGCTTAACAACTGACTGAGCCACCAGGTGCCCTGAAGAAATAAAGTCTTTTTAAAAAAATTAATACTCATTGGGACACTAGGCTGGCTTAGTTGGTAGAGTATGCAAGTCTTGATCTTAGGGTTGTTGTGATTTTGAGCCCCATGTTAGATAAATAAAACCTTTTTTTTTTTTTAAGATTTTATTTATTTGACAGAGGGAAACACAGCTAGAGAGGGAACACAAGCAGGGGGAGTGAGAGAGGGAGAAGCGGCTTCCCACCGAGCAGGGAGCCTGATGTGGGGCTCGATCCAGGGTCTCCAGGATCATGACCTGAGCCGAAGGCAGTCACCTAACCAACTGAGCCACCCAGGCACCCCAATAAAACCTTTTAAGAAGTAAAAATTAATACTGTATTTCCCTATACCCTTAACCTTGGAAATTGATTCTGTAACTCTGGAATAAAACCTGTATGTGCATTTGGAAAGATACTGAAATGATTCAGTTTTGCCTTTTTCTTTTTTTAAAGATTTATTTATTTGATGGGAGAGCATGTGAGCAGAGAGAGGGGCAGAAGAGGGTAAGGAAAAGAATTTCAAGCAGACTCCCCACTGAGTATGGAACCTGTTGTGGGGCTGTCACAACAACCCTGAGATCATGATCTGAGCTGAAACCCAAGAGTCAAGATGGTCAGCTGATTGAGCCACTTAGACTGGAGGTCTAGAACTAGAGGTTCTGCCTTTGATAGGCTTGCTTATTGGACCATATGATGCAGTTTGAGGAAAAGAACCAATTTGACTGTCAGTCTTTTGTTCATTAAGTGAGAGTACCATCTAGGGGAAAGACTTTTAAAATGACGGGAGTTTTTTAAACTTCAGAAGAGTGTGCAGAAGGAATTATTTCCTGGGCTGTTATGTTCTCCAGAAGTCCATGGCACCAAAAAGTGAGAACTGTATGTTAGGAATAAGAGGAATTAAATAGTCTTGGCAGACAGTAGCAAGCACATAGTAGGTGCTTGCTTTATAAATGTTAGCTACTATATTATTTTCCTTCCTCTTCCATGGAAGGTAACAATCAAGTGAAGTAATAATGAAATAGGAGTTGCTGTCACAAATATTTGTTATGTACATGTCAAATTGCTTTTTGACTATATAATACGTAGAAGTTAGAGATTTCATCTTGTCTTTACACCACCACTCAGGACCTATACTGAATCCCCAACAAAATTACCAAATTCTAGTGTATCCTTCCTGAAACATTATCATAAGTTATAACATATATCTCTACCTCTTGGCACATTCATTGATTTCTTTAACAAATATTGTGTGGCTGCTATGTGCCTGATGCTGGTCGAGGCAGGATAAAGCAGTAAAGAAAAATAGATGACAAGCCCCACCCTTATATTTAGTTTAGAGTAAACATATTCTGCATATTGTTCTATACCTTGCTTTTTTCATCTTTTAAATCTATAAATTTCCCATTATGATGACTGTAGCTGTATCCCACAAATTTTTTTTCAACTCAAAATATTATTCTGTGAGCTCTACTTTGATGAATGAATTATTTAGAAGTATGTTTAATTCCTAAATGTTTGGAGATTTTTTAGGTATCTTTCTGTTACTGATTTATAGTTTAATTTGGTTGATATCAGAGGACATACTGTGTATGTTATCGTTACATTAAATTTGTTCAGACTTGTGTTACAGCCAAGAATATGGTCTGTTTTGTTGAATGTCCCACATTCATTTTATTTATTTATTTATTTATTTATTTATTTATTTATTTTTAAGATTTTATTTATTTATTTGACAGAAACACAGCTAGAGAGGGAATACAAGCAGAGGGAGTGAGAGAGGGAGAAGCAGGCCTCCCACCAAGCAGGGAGCCCGATACAGGACTAGATCCCAGGCCTCCAGGAAATGAATGTGTAGTCGCTGTTGTTGAATGGACTGTTATATAACTGTCAATTGGGTCAAGCTGGTTGATAGTATAATTCAAATCTTTTAAGTGCTTTATTATTTTAAGTCTATCTGTTCTGTTAACCACTCAAAGAAGAATAATGCGGTTTCTACCTACAGTTTAGGAGTTGTTTCTCTTTTCACTCTTGTCAGTTTTTAGTTCAGATATTTTTATGTAGTTTTTAGGTGTATACACATTAGAAATGTTACATGTTATTGATGAAGTTTGGCTTCTTTATCATTATGAAGTATTGTTCTTTGTCCCTATTAAAGTTGGTCCTTTAGTTTGCTTTACTATTTTTTTAATTAATTGTGTGCTATTCCAGACACACTTTAACATTTATAAACAGATTTGAGCGTGTTTTTTTTGAGAGTGTCTCCTCCAAGACTATTGCACATTATATAACTAGTCATAAAATCTTTCTTTTAATAAGTTGTAAAAAACAACACGCACAGAAGATAGCATAAACTTACTCAGTGTAAGAAATAGTTATATAATAAATGCCTGTGTAATCATTAGATCAAAATATAGAAAGCATCTGCCAAGTACCTTTTCAACTTTCTCGAATATCTTTATATACTAATGTCATCTTCTGATGTCTTTAACATATCTTTTCACATGTTTTTAAATGTCTTTTTTTTATCTTTTAATTGTATGCGTTACAACTTCTTTCCCATTCCAGAGAGGTTACCACTCTACTGACCTCTGTGGTAATCATTTACTTGCTTTCTTTGTTTTTGCCACTTAGAGTTACATTCCAAATCAGTATAGTTAATGTTTTCCGGTTTTTGAGATTTATGTAGATGAAATCAAAACATAAATATGTTTTTGTAGTGAAAAATAGCTTTTTGCTTTCTTCACTAAGTCATGTTTATAACATTCACTATTTCCAGTATGGGTAATTTGTTCATTTTCATTTTTGAATATTCTATTATGTGACTGTATAATAGTAGGTTTATTATTCTACAATTGGTGGACACTGGATCATTTCCAGTTCTTTCACCATGACAAATAATAGTGCTGTTGTATACAGGTATGTGTATGCCATTACACTCAAGCGTGCTTTTCTATAGGTATATTTGGAGGTAGAATTGCAGGTAACAGGGTGTGCTGGTCTTCTGCATTACTGGATGATACCAAACTTTTCTAAAAGTTGTAAAAAATTTTTTTATTGTTCCTTAGACTTGTCAGCACTGGACATTGTATGAGTTTGTAATTATTGCCACTCTGCTAGTCTGTTTGTGTTTCAGTTACTAATTAGGTTCACCATCTCTAGATGTGATTATTGGCTCTTTGGATTTCTTGTTTTGTGTAGTAATTGTGTTTAATTCTTTGTCTATTTTCCTTTGGATTGCCTGTTTTTTTCTTAATGGTTGGTGTTCTTTGGGGGATGTAAAGATAGGTGTGTTTGATATCTTTTCAAACTCTGACTTTTTAATTCTTTTCGTCTTTCTGATGAACAGAGGTTCTGAATTTTAATCTAATCAAGCTTACATCTTTTTCATTAGAGTTAATACTCTCACCCCACCCAGAAAATGAAAATATTCTCCATAGACTATATATCTTTTTAAGCTAATTGTAGGTCTTTAATTCACTTAGACAGTTGTGGGAATAAATATTGTCAGTCTTCCTGGAGGCATTTTGATTATACAGATCAAAATTTTAAATGTGCATGTCCTTTAATCGGAAATTCTGCTTTAAAGAGTTTATCTTAGCCAAATACATAAAACATTGAAAAGATGTGTATGTGTGTATGTATCCATGTTCAAAACATTATTTTTTCTTACTTATGCTGCAGTAAATAAATGCAAAACATACAGATATTCTTGTTGATAACATCAGCCACCTTGGCAAATGCCAAGTGTGTAAGTGTAATATCTGTCTCAGTCATTGCATAGCTGTCAGTAAGGAAGGCACCTCAGTATCTCAGTATCTTCATTATCACATTGGTGATCAATTCATTAGCATTAGCACATTTTAAGTTGAAAGAGTCAAGGGATAGACTGGGGAATCATTGAAAAAACTTTACAGTTCAGATTTTCAGTGTGTAAGGCTATGATAAATGTAATGGTGAAATAAATAGAAAGTTACATTGTATCCTATAAAAAACTTAAGTTTGGTACATTTTTAGCAGAGAGCATTGCAGATTAGGAGAAATGCTTACCTAATTACTTTTTGGATGTCTCTAGACCAGTGGTTCTCAGTGGTGAAGGGTATCTAGTTTAGCTTACCTGGGGATATTTGGGCATTGGGAAATATCTGGAAACATCTTAGGTTTTTATAGCAGGTGGGGGTTAGGGAGGAAGAGAGAGACAGGATGAGAGTGATGATAGGTAGAAGCCAGGAATACTACTATACATCATACAATGGACAGGATTACATCCACAATAAAATATTATCTGGCCCAAAAATGTCAATGGTGGCAAGATTGAGAAACCCTGCTTTAAAGTTCTCATTCCTAAGTATTGATAATAACTCAACCTCTACATGAGATCATATTATAAAGGCCACCTGATCTAGTGTGGGACATCAAGGAAGGTTTTCCTTAAAAGGTGTCATCATTAAGAATATGTTTTGTCACAGAGATACACAATAAACACTTCCTTAACCAGTCTGCATTTAATTCAGCAAATTAATGGTGTTCTCCATTCTCTCTGTACAACGTGCTAGATTCAGTGGCTAAGTGAACACTTAAAGCTGATAAATTACCATCAAAAAAGTAAATAAATAAATTACCTTCAGTGTGCTGCTCCTGTCTTGCTCCTATTAGTTGTATTATAGGTTTACCAAGAGCTTTATTTGTTTCCCTGCTTCTTTGTATATCAGTTAATATTAGCATAAACTATTAAATGGGATTGTAAAAAAGATTCCTCTTAAGTAAAGTAGTGAGTAAAACGATTGTGACAGAATAGAAGTGGGTAGGTGGGAATTAGGGAATTCAGAGATTCTGCACTTATCAGGGTACCCTTAGAGTCTTTTTGTCCATTTTAAAATAACCCAAAGTGAAAATTACTTAAAATCCATTATGAGTGTGGTTTATGGAAAGAAAATTGTAAAGATCCTGTAATGAATAGATTTTCCCTTAAAGGGTATTAGTAAACATACCTGCATTTACTTGTGTTTTTTTTCTTAAAGCATATTGTTTTCAGTTAACAACCAATTAGTAGTCCCAATCACATTGGATAAAAATTCTATCTACAATAAATTTTATACAGTTGAGAGTGGTATTGGAAAAAAGCGTCGTGAGATATTTGTTATGCTTCAGAAATATACTAAAAATTGGGTTTAGATTTTGTAGCCTTGCTTATTTGTTTAAAGTAATCTTTTATTTTTATCTTTAGATAAATTCAGTCATTGAATATTTGTCACTAGGTTTTCTACAGCTTAACTCTTCATTTTATCTGTAACTCTTCCCTGCCTCTCTTTTTTTAATAATTAATTCTGCCTAAGAGTGTATCAGTATCTCAGTTATTTGCACTAAAAAAAAAAAAAGAAAACCTTATACTGAAGGTATCACAAATGTCTTTTATCATTAATTTATTCTAAGGAGATATGGACAGACATTTTGAAAATAAAGTTCCCATTTCAAAACGAAACATAAGAGACTTTGGACTCAGGAACAAACTGAGGGTCTTAGAGGTGGGGGGGACGGGGAGAGCCTGGTGGTGGGTACTGAGGGCACGTATTGCATGGAGCACTAGGTGTGGGGCATAAACAGTGAATCTTGGAACACTGAAAAAATAAAATAATATAATAAAAAAATAAAAATAAGGTTCCCATTTCAGTGAATAATGTTAATGTCTTAGTCCAAGATTTAATCCAGGATGTTCCTTTGTAGTAATTAATTTTTGGAGTATAAATACAAATTTTAATTTAAAAAAAATAAATGTCACTTTGGAAAGAGGAGTGCCCCATGAGCATCATGGGAGAAAATATTGGGTATAATTCTCTTCCAGATGGCACCCCTACAGGTGAGGCAGCAGCCTGTGAAATTACAGTCTGAATTACACTGCAGATGAGCTGGGCATTTGGAGCAGCGCCTTCTGATATCAGTAATAAATGACTTGGTTCAGAACCAAGGACAGTTCCCAGGAAATTAAAGGCTATTCTATTACATAGGGAGCCTATAGTAAAATGAAGTTTAGCAAAGTGGAAAGTTGAGAGAAAGGACAACAGTTAGCAATACACATATGAATCTTTTCATCTTCTAATATTTAAAGCTAGATATATTCATTTATTTCATAGATGTCATATATTGGTTCTACATATATCTAAACAATTTTTTTTTTTAAGATTTTTTATTTATTTGACAGAGAGAAACAGCCAGAGAGACAACACAAGCAGGGGGAGTGAGAGAGGGAGAAGCAGGCTTCCTGCCAAGCAGGGAGCCCGATGCAGGGCTTGATCCCGGGACTCCGGGATCATGACCTGAGCCGAAGGCAGTCACTTAACCAACTGAGCCACTCAGCTGCCCCAATAAAATCTTAAAAAAAAAAAAACAAAAAAAAACCTAGGATAGTTATTCAGAATGTGACTTTGTAGTTAGACTAAGGTTTAAATTCTGGGTCATTCCACTATTCATGTGACTGTGAGCTGTTTCTTAAGTCCTGTGGTTTATGCCAACTCTTGATCTCTGCCCAGATCTTGTTCTCAGGGTTGTGAGTTCAGGTACTGTGTTAGGCTCCATGGAGCCTACTTTAAAAAAACAGGGGAGGGGGGGTGGTCTTAAAATACCCAGTTTTATTAAGTGCCAGAAAAATAAGAAAAAATAGGTACTGTTTCATTTTTAACAAATACAATGATAGGTGATATTAATAACTCTTATTTTTTTATTCAGATTGTTTTCTGCTGAGTTCCTGCTGTCTACCAGCCACATCTGTAGCCCTCAGGAAGATAGCTTCAAACAATATAGATAAAATCCTTGCTTTTCTTGGAGCTTACATTTTAGTCAAGTTTAGTTAAACACAAAAATAAACCACATTTTAATTCATGAGTGCCACAGTGAAATACAAAGTAGGGTAAAGAGATGGAAACGAGAAAAAAGTAGGATAAAGAAGATGGAAAAGAGAGGAAAAAGATGATATTTTATGTGGAGACATCAGGAAAATCTTTTTTGAGGAAGTAATAGTTGAGCAGAAATCTGACTGCTGGGTGAAATGAATGACCAATAAAATTGTCAGTCTTCGCTGAGTCTAAATGTGAAGAGCTATGAATCTATTCTTGGTTTGAAGGAATGCTTTTCTGTTGATATACTACTTCAGCTAGTCTTTAAAGTTTACAAACTACTTTAATAAAATAGAAGCCTCATCATTTATTTACATAAGCAATACCTTGATACGGAAGTAAAAAATTATAGGTAGAGAATACTGTTGTTAATTGTATTCCAATGAAGAGAGAAAAGGGGGATAGAAATGCGGAAAGAAAAAAGAAGAAAGACTTTCATTAGCCTTCTGCTTCTATCCAGCTTAGCCCAATTCTACCACATGGTAGCTGACCCTACATTGTCACCTCTACCAAATTAAAGAATTATGTGATACAGTCTTTCATAGGTTTTCTATGTTAACCTTATGCCAAGAACTGTGCTAAATCCTTTACTTGTATCAACAAAAACATTTGATTATTTGCTTCCAGAAATTCTCTGATCAATAATGATGACTGATGGAAAAAATGGAAAGGAAGAAAATGGCATTATGAAAGGGTATTTTTGTTGCCAAGAGTGATTATCTTTCTTTTGTTTGTTTGCACTTGATTTTACTGTTGAGTTTAACAGCAATAGGAATTGAATCATAAAACCAGTGTTTTGTAAGGGGAGCAAAAAATTGTCCAGTATTACTCATCTGGTCATATGAGTTATGTCATTTAATTTCTCTAGTGTTGATGTCTATAATGTGAACATTAGGTTGTTTGAATACTTAAAATCTTAGAAACTATGTCTAATACAGTTTGATCAGAATTGTAAGCTTAGAGTGTATGGAAACATGCTTTTTGATGTTTACTAGTTTAAATAAAAGCAGACATGTGGGAGGATAAGTGTAAATACCAAAATTTGAAGTATTAAGTAAAACTGATTTTTTTTTTTGCCTTGGGGGGAAACATCCCTGTGATTATCTTTCTGAGAAGAATCTTAGAGTCAGAATTGGCACTTGAGGGCACGTATTGCATGGAGCACTGGGTGTGGGGAATAAACAATGAATCTTAGAACACTGAAAAAATAAAGTAGAAAAAAAAAAAAGAAGAATTGGCATTAATTTGGCCAATGTGAGCAAATTACTTTTATTGGGTTTTATATTTTTTTTGTATGTGTACACATATACATAGTCTTGACTAGTCTGAAAAAAGCGACACGAAAAAATGTATTCTCTTAGTCCCCTTTTGAAAAGGAAAAACAAGAATTCCAGTTCAGACTCATGGATTGCAATACAGGACCCACTGACTAAATAAACATGAGGTGATTCTGGACAGGCTGGTAAAACTTTATTCTCTAGTTTATAAATATAATTTTAAAATTTTGATTAGCCTTCACAAATATATTTTTAATTAGTTCTTAATTTTTAAGCTAAATAAGGTTTATTGTTCTAAACTTTTATGTGTATTAAAATATTTAATCTTCAGAACAGCCTTCAGAAAGTAGAATAATAGTTGTCACTCTACAGATGAAGAAACTGAGGCACAGTGATGTTAATTTGTCCAAGGTCATATAGAGAAGGGGACTTCTTTGGGTGCTTGGGTAGCTAAGTCGGTGAAGTGTCTGCCTTCAACTCAGGTTGTGATCCCAAGGTCTTGGAATTGAGCCCCCCACCCCTCCACCCCAAAAAATGCAGTCTCCCTGTTCTCCCTGCTGAGCAGGGAGACTGCCTGTCCTTCTTCCTCTGCCTAACCCTCCTCCTCCCCCCTCCAACTCATGCTCGGGTTCTCTCTTTCTCTCTCTCTCAAATAAATAAATAAAATCTTTTTAAGAAAAGAGAAAGGGACTGCGTTGGGATTTAAATCCAGAAGTGCACTCTTTTCACCCCTGTATTACTGTTATTGACTATAGCACCAGTTTAAAATACGCTGCAATTTAATCTCTAACAGATAGGTAATAATTTTATCATAAATACAGTAAATAAGCATGTTTTTAGGAGGAGCTACTTTCAGTTACTGATGGAAAAAACTACTTTATTTGTAGTGCATGGAAGTAAGACAGTTTGGACATAGGAAGCAAAATACTTAGCTTTTTGCCAATTACTTTGAAAGTTAATACTAAAAACAGTTTGACACAGTGCCAAATCAATGACAAACTAATTTTTTTGCCACCTTCCATAAAAGACTAAACTATAATGAATACTTAGTTTGTCCAAATGTGAATTAACTTATTTTATTTTAATAATGTTTTAACATGCAGTAATCTTGCAAATAGGGACTGTTTTTTTCCCCAACCTATTAACATGTTTTACCAGCTGATCTTAGTAGAAGGTAAATAGAAGACTTCTCTTTGAATAATCCTTGGCATCAATTAAAATTCACTTTAATTGACAGATAAATGCTTATTTATAAGCAGTTGTGTGCATAGATCTGCATGAAATCTGTCACAGTGATAAAGATTTCTTAGTTGACTTCCCCAAAATTCCTTGTTCTTGAATACACAGATGATATTAATAGTAAACAAACTTGTAAGAGACATATTACTGAGACACTCTAACCAGAAGAATAGTTCCACCAAATCCTTAATTTTCCCAATGTAAACAAATTAATAAAAGGCTTTGTTGCTATGTCTTTCTTTTGTAGGCAAGTATTTTCAGTGAATTGGTATGTTGCTGGGAGTGGGTAAACATCAATATAGAGTTGCTAGTGGCAGTTTAATTAGTTTTTTTTTTTTTTAAGTGATTCAGGCTTGTGAGTTACATTTTCTGTAAATTCAAATGTGCTGTTTTTTCTTGTGAAGATTTGGGGCACCTGGGTGGTTCGGTTTGTTAAGTGACTGCCCCTTCGACTTAGGTCATGATCCTGGAGTCCCACATCAGGCTCCTTGCTCAGCAGAGAGTCTGCTTCTCCCTTTGACCCTCCCCTCTGTCATGCTCTTTCTCATTCTCTCTCTCTCAAATAAATAGATAAATAAATAAATAAATAAATAAATAAATAAAATATTTAAGAGTAAAAATAATCTCTTGTGAAGATTATCGATCCCAAGTTTGCAGGTTTTTCCTGTTCTAGAGGCCCCTTTAAGAAGTTTTTGTTCATGTGGTTAAAGAGTATTGCATTTACCCTGTCGAACAGGTATTTGTGCACAGAACAAATAAGTAAATGAGAACACTTCATTTAGAATGCTGTCATGAGGGCAGAATTCATGTTGGTTTACTCAAAGCAGTTAAGAAGGTGTTTGTTGTGCTAAGCACTGTGCTGAGCGCTGGACTCTTCCTGCTGCTCTGGGTAGTTGGAGGGATGCGGTAGGCTGAAGCTCTCATTAATCCCGTACTCATGATACCAGTAGTGGTAAATTTTCTTTTCATCTGTGCAATGATTTTCTTTTCTTGCTAAAGGATTCATTACTGGTCTCTAAAATCTGGAGTACTCCAGGGCTGTATTTCATGAACATAGAACACTAGTTGTGCAAGATGTTGATGGGTGAAAAGTAGGGGAAAAAAGAGGTTTGTAGGAAAAGGTGGGTAACACATAGTTAAGATATTTTCAGTAGTTCTCTTTACCGTAGCACTTCCCAGAACTGTCAATGTGCTGATTTGAGTTATGACTCTCAAGATGAGGATAAGACATCTGGGGTTTCTTAAAGATTCCCTTCCTTTTTTTTTTTTTTTAAACAGAAGAGAAAGTCACTGGACCAGAAGCTCTTTGGGAAATGCTATTCTAGACTAGGCTTTCTTAACCTTAGCCCTATCAACTTTTGAGGCTGGACTGTTCTTTGTCGGGGGGCTTCCTGTACATTGTATCATGTTTATCAGCATTTCTTGACTTTACCTTACTGGATGCCAGTAGCACCCTTCCTTTCCCCACAAGGAGGAATCAAAATGGGGCAGTCAAAAATGGCACTAGACATTGCCAGATGCCCTGCAGGGTACAAAAGTCTGGTTGAGAACCACTGTCTGGATTAATACTATAATATTCCAGATAGTTAGAGGGTACATTAATAATCTGTCTCAGATTTTCCTTTTAATGAGAAAGAAAAAAAATGGCCTAGAAGGTAGAAGCACAGATTAAGAAGGTTCAGTACATTTGACTGTAATAAACTGTCTCGGTCCACTTTATACCCTGGCCTGGTTTTTCAATGTACTTGGAGAATTTAATGCAAAAAGTAACTTCATATTTTGCAGCAAATTATATGGCAGAGACAAAAATATATATATATCTTTTATAAAAAGAGTAGCCCAAGTATTTAAGTTGATACACTTATGAGGATATTGAGTACACATTTCTAAGATCCTTTTTTTATGTTTTTTATGCAGGGTTATTTTCTTCTTTTTGAGTCTATGTTAGATTCTGTCCTTTATGCAAAGAACAAATACTTGGCAAAAGGAGGATCAGGTGAGTAAAAATTCTAGTTTTAATAAAGTAATTTTAGTCTGGCAGAACCAAGTGAACCTTTGGATTTCAAATAAACTATGCATGACTGAGAAAGTTCCCAATAGAAATGAAAGATGTTTCCATTAGATGAAGCTTGGAGACAGTCGTTTACTATACTGTTGATAGTAGAACATTATAGAAGATATACAGGACTCCAAGTTAATGGTATCTTAAGAATGCTTTTTATAAAAATACTAGTGGTAGGACTAGCTTTGGAAGCTGTTTGATGTTGAAATCAAAATCTGAAAGAAACTCCTTTTGATTTTTTTTTTAAAGGTTTTATTTATTTTGACAGAGAGAAACACAGCCAGAGAGGGAACACAAGCAGGGAGAATGAGAGAGGGAGAAGCAGGCTTCCTGCCGAGCAGGGAGCCTGATGTGGGACTCGATCCCGGGTCTCTGGGATCATGACCTGAGCCGAAGGCAGTCGTCCAACCAACTGAGCCACCCAGGCGCCCCAGATTTTTAATCCTTATAACGTTTAGTTTTGTTTTTTTTTTAATTTTCCAGTAGAGTATTTTATACTAGGATGGAAATTACCTACTTTACTGGGAAATTTTTCGTTACCTTACTAAATATATAAACCTGTCATCTGTGTAATTTAATGAGAACATTTACAAAGTGACTGGTTTCTACTAAGTTTATGAAGCGCAGCACCCCAGTCAGTATTTTTATACTGGACGTACTAGATTTTTTATCAGTATTTTTATTGGATCCCAATAAATTTGGAAAGCTTTCTCATATTAATTCTGTATACTGTAAGTGAGATTGTGTTTTTACAAGCCTTCTGCAGTGAGCAGTTTACATACAAACAGTCCGTTTCAAGACAGGGATTATGTTTTTTCCATCTTTGACTCTTGAACAAGCTCTACTGCTCCTGGAACATAGGTAGAGCATCATGTAAGTTTATTGAATCAAATCATTGAAACTGAATTGAATAGCATCTGTCTCCCTTCATTTACTTCTCCCTGAACTTTCACTTTCCCAAAGCTTCAGGATCAACAAATGGTTTCCCGTGGCCAGAGTACAGTTGTGGCTCAGTTGGTTAAAGGTCTGCCTTCAGCTAAGGTCATGGTCTCAGGGTCCTGAGATTAAGCCCTGCCCAGTGGGGAGTTTGCTTCTCTCTCTCTCTCCCTCTTTCCCTCCTCTTCTGTTCCCTCCCCTCCCCTCATCTCATGCTCCCTCTCTGTCTGTCTCAGATATATAAAATCTAAAATCTGAAAAATTATTATGTAAAAAAAGTAAATGAAAATTGGACATTTTGAACTAGTGACATAAAGCACTTGATCATAGTTATGCCTTCTGCCCATCCATATTCTGTGAAATCACTTTGGCAATTATGGTTCAGTAAAAATCAGTGAGGCCAAAACATAAAACACAGAAAATTCTCCAGTACAATAGAATTTTCATAATAGCTTTTAAATGGTTTGCCTTTCTTTTTCAAAATACTTTTCATTTATTTTATCACTATATTTTCTGCAAGCATTTCAAGATGTATTATGATCTCTGACATGAACCTGGCTAGAATTTTTAGATATACTTTACCCTGCAAAAATTGTCCATATCTTTCTATAGTTGCAATGGCTTTTTTAAATGACTGTTACACTTAGTGACTGAAGCTAATATTATCTACCATTTATTGATTGTCTACTAGCTGCCAAATACTGTACTTTTTATATTATTGCATGTATACTCATCACAACAGCCCTTTGAATTTTAGAAACATAGGTGTTCTAGAGAACATATATTAAGTGGTCAAGCTTTTTTTTAAAAACTGAGATCTGCCAGTTCCAGTATTCACATTCTTTTCAGAATCCCTTTTTGTATCCCTACTAAAGTGCACTTTTTTGAATCTGATTGTTGCCTTGACGTTCTAGGGAAGATTCAGAAAACTGTTTCCATACCTCCCTGAATGGTATTCATTGATCTTACTGAAGGACTGACAGCAACTTAATACATTTAAATTGAACTCTCAGTGAAATTCATTAAGAACTTAAAGCATGAAAATAATGAGGTTATAGTTGATGAAACAGTAGCAGAGTATTTCCCATCATCAGAGAGGAAGTGGAGGCTCCTAAGTCTAGTTCTTTTCATATTTTTATGTAGCTAATATTAGCACTGAGGTAATCTGGAGGCATATTGAAGAGAGGACAGCATTTAATTGCCTAGGTAGTGCTATTAAATGTTGCTTGTTAACAGAATTAAGAGAAAAGAAGGCAAAGTCAGAAATGAGTAACGTGAAGTAGACTATTTAGCTTATTTTTTGTTTGAGTATGCCAATCATCTAGGCGCTCGTTCTTCTGTTACAACGCAAATTTTTCTTTATGTTTTTCTGAAGGAAAGATTGACTAAGCAATTAGTACAGTGATTTTAGAAAGAGTGATGGAATTATGAGAGAAGGAAAATATTAAAGATTCATATAAGCATGAAGGGACCACAGTTGATATTTTTCCATGAATTTAGGTTCAGTTTATGTCTCACAATATATACAATGGTATGGAGGAAGTCCTTTATAAAACACAATTGGCCAAAGTATATATATTCCCCCGTTACCACCAAGCAAATTCTGCAGTATTTTGGAGGCATTTATTTACTGCTATTGCTAATAAAAATATTTTATAAAGTTAATGAGAATGTATTTACTAAAGATTGCTTCTACTATTTTAGGCTAAGATTTATAAAGCACTAGTTGTGTTCAGGAAATGGAGTCTTTTACATTCAGCTAGCCTATAGATAAAGAGGAAAACTAAGAAAATGATTTGTTGGGGGGGTGGGGGAGGTTAAATACCTAATGGCTATTAGGAGGGGCACTTGTGATGAGCACAAGGTGTTCTATGTAAGTGATAAATCACTAAATTCTATACCTGAAACTAATACTGCATTGTTTGTTAGCTAGCTGGAATTTAAATTAAAAATTGGGAGGAAAGAATGATGTGCTATGACCTATGCATATTTTTACAACTAGAATTAGGACAAAAACAAATATGTTTTAGTATGACTGTATAGACTATATATATATTTTATACCCTAACAAGGTCAAATACTGCATTTTATAAAAATTGGAAAGAGAATACAGGAGGTAGGTGGGAAAAAGCATATATATTTGAGTTGTATTATCTTTAATAGCAGGAATTCATGGAATCTCAGTTAAAGCTGACAGATCAATTAATAAAATTGTAAGCACATTTAGCACTACAGAGTTAATATTAAAATAGTACTATTGATTAAAATCTAGTGGTGAGGCTTGTGGTAAGAGATTCTGTCTATATCTTGATTGTGGTGGTGAGATTATGTGACTGTATGTGTTTATCAAATCACATAGAATAATATACCAAAAAGGCCAAAAAGAGCGAATTTCATTATTGCATGTGAATTATACCTTAATAAAAGTGGCATTTTAAAAAAGTGAAGTGCCATTTCCCACCTTGAGTCATTTGGATTATAACATGGTTTGATTTCTGACTTTTCCAAAAAAATATGTATTAATCCTGCGTACTAACTCTGTGCCCACCTCTGTATTTGCTGTTGTTATCATTAGTCCATCTACCTTTTGAATTAAAAAAAATATGATAAAAAAGGAAGAGAGAAATAAATATACTGATTTTATCATTGTTCATGATAGATTAGTAGTATTGAAAATAGAGAACTAAAAGTATTCTATAATGTCATTACAAAGTTACCTACGAAAACAAAAACACAAAACTTCCTAAATGTAAGAACTAACACTTAAAAAGACCATGTGGTGAACTACTTAAAAACAAAAGAAAAGAAAAACTACAGATACAGAAAAGATAACATAAAATGGTAGAGCATGATCAAAAATATGTTTGCCATAAACTTGCCTATTCAGAGAAAAAAAAATTCAGTTTGGACCACCAAAAAATAAACGTAACTCTATATACTTTATGGAGCCATATCCAAAACAAAATTATTTGGAAAATTTTAAAGGTTGAAAAAGATAGGCAAATCCCCTCAAAATAAAAGTAGTAGTCATGGTGTTACTGATACCAGACAAAAGGGAATTGGAGCAAAATATTGTACAATCATTCATATGAGTAGGGCTTAGAGCTAAGACATAAAATCATGCCCATATTCATAGATACTCAAAAGCTGTTTGACAAAGTATAATTTGCATTCTTGATTTTTTTAAATGAGAAAATATTAATAGCCAGATCTGGCTTATATGATAAAGTATATTTATCTCAACTGAAAATCTGTATCACGTTTAATGGGGAAATACTAAAAACATTTCCACGATAATTAAAACAGGATTTGGATGGCCACAATTACACCATTATTTAATATTTTATCAGCGGTACTACTCAATGCTATTAGAAAATAGAAAGAACATAGAAGATAAATCAAAAAGGAGATAAAACTAATTCTGTTTGTAGATTCTGTGATTCAAACCTAGACGCTTCAGTCATTTTTTTTTTTAAGATTTTATTTATTTATTTGACAGAGGGAACACAAGCAGGGGGAGTGAGAGAGGGAGAAGCAGGCTTCCCGCCAAGCAGGAAGCCCAATGTGGGGCTCGATCCCGGGCTCCAGGATCATGACCTAAGCCGAAGGCAGTCGCTTAACCAACTGAGCCACCCACACGCCCCCAAACCTAGACACTTCAAATGAATAAATTAAAAAATGATAAATAATAAAATAATGCAGTACATTATTGAGCTACAAAAGAACATAATTAGAAATAAGCAAAACTTACACGCAAACAGCTTTACTACTAAAAGACAGAAGGAAGATAAATAAATTTACAGATTGACCATGTTCTTGGAAAAAGAGAATCCGTGCCATAAGTATATCAGTTTTCCCAAAATTAATTTAAAATTTAGTTGTAATTCAAAAACATAGACATTTGTTGAAGATAGATGGTAAGTACATGAAAGTTAATGCTCTTTTGTTTTTGTGTGCATTTGATATTTTTATAGGATGAACTTTATAAAATTGTAATTTAATTCCAACAAACAGTTTTGGTGTTTTTAAGTAGGATTTTAAAAAATTTTGGTAGTAAAAAAAAAATTTTTAGTAGTAATTGCAAGGAAAACTGAGATAGAAGGGTACCAGTGTGGGGGACCAGGGGACAAGAAGGTTAGTGGTACCAAATTTAAAACATATTACAGAGCCTCAATAATTGAAACAATGATTTTGAATGGACAGATAAATTGAGCAGAATTGAGAATCTGGTATAAACCAAATAATATATGTCAGCTCATATGATTTACTGTAGTAAATTATGTGGGGACAGGTAGCCTCTGTGTTAACAAAAGCAAGCAAGCAAGCAAGAAAGAAAGAAAGAAAGAAAGAAAGAAAGAAAGAAAGAAAAGGAAAGAAAGAAAAGGAAGGATAGAAGGAAGGGAAAGAAAGAAAAAGAAAGGAAGGAAGGAAGGAAAGAAAGAAAGAAAGAAAGAAAGAAATTAAAGAAAGAAAAAGAAAAGAAAGCACAGGAGCGCCTGGGTGGCTCAGTAGGTTAAGCATCTGCCTTCGGTTCAGGTCATGATCTCAGGGTCATGATCTCAGGGTCCTAAGATCAAGCTGTGAATCACCCCTGTCAAGCTCCCTGCTCAGCAGGGAGTCTTTCTCCCTCTCCCTTTGCTTTTCCCCCTGCTTGTGCATGCTCGCTCGCTGTCTTTCTCTGTCAAATAAATAAAATATTTTTTAAAAAAGAAAATACAAATTATAAAGTAAAAATCCACACAGTGTAATACTACATGACTCAAGGTTAAGTGCAAAAGAAAGAATAAAAATACGGGAAGGGGACATAGGTGTATTTCTTTATAAACTTGGGCAGGGAGGCTTTCTAAACAAGAACTTAGATTCAGATGTCTTTATTAGAAGAAAGACTGATAAATTTGATTATGTAAATAAAATTCTAAATGGCAGCATATGCCATATGCAAAAATCACATGAGAAAGTACAGACAAAAAATTTTCAATTCCTGTCACCAACAAAAAGCTAATCTCCATAACACATAAATAGATCCTACAAATAAGACCACAAACTCACTAGAAAATTGGAAAAAGAATTGAGTGGTGGCTTACAGAAAAGGAATGCAGATGCCTTTTAAAAATGTGCTTGGTCCCTGCCCTATTGAGAAAAGTGTCCAGTCTGAGGAATCTTTTTCTTACCCAAGGTTACACTGAATATTCCTGTGTTTTTCTTGAAGTTATGGCTTTGACATTTAGGGCTATGGTTCATTTCAAATTAATTTTTGTGTGTGGTGTGAGGTAAGGATAGATATTAATATTTTCTAGAACTTGTTGTAATGATTATCGTTTCCCATAAATTGCATGGCATCTTTGTTAAAAATTAATTGGCCATATATGTGTGGGTATGTTTTTGTATTCTGTTCATTTGATCTGTAAGTCTTTTTTTCATAAGTACCAATCTTAATTACTATAATTTGCTTTGGCAGTTTAGTCCGTGTGCGTGTGTGTGTGTGTGTGTGTGTGTGTGTGTGTGTGTGTGTATGTGTATGGTTTTTTTTAAAATAAATTTTAGAATCTTACCAGTTTTGAATCTTCCAGTCTATCAATTTTAAAAAAGATTGCTAGAATTATGATAGGATTGGCTTGAATGAATAGATGAACTTGAGAGTAATTAGCCTCTTAACAATGTTGTCTTCTAAACCATAGACACGATATATCATTTATTTTCTACAGTCTTTAATTTCTCTTGGCATTATTTTATAACTTGCAATGTAGAGATCTTGTACATCTTCTGTTAAATTTATTCTTTTCTAAAAAATCTTTGAGAGAGAGAGTCTGTTGTGTGCACATGAGTTGGGGGGAAGAGGGGACAGGCAGGGAGAATCTCAAGCTGATTCCACACTGAGCACGGAGCTCTTCGCAGGGCTCAGTTTCAGGACCCTGAAATCATGGCCTATGCTGAAATCGAATCTGACGCTTAACCAACTGAGTCACCTAGGCACGCCTCTTAAGTTTATTCTTAAGTATTTAATTTGGTTTTGTCATTTTCACAAGTGGAAAGTATTAAATTTCATTTTTCAGTTGACATTACTAGTATAAAAATAAAATCGAGTTTTGTTTATTAACCTTGTATCTTATGACCTTGCTAAGTTTACTTGATAGTTCTAGTAGTTGTTTTATAAATTCTTTAAGCTTTTCTATGTGACCAGTCATGTTGTTTGCAATTTTTTTTTTACTTCTAGCATTCCATACTTCCTACCTTTAATTTTGGGGGGCAAGAGGTGCTATAACTCTTTGAATAAAATAGGAAACAAGTCCATTGGGATATAAATAAATAAATGAAAAATCTGGAAGTTTGTTTAAGAATGGCATGTTCACCTAGTTTTTGAGAACCTCCCCCACAAAATAGCTACTAATTACAAAAGAGTAAATTTCAGTTTAGAAGCCTAGCAGTCTCTACCTTTCACCAAGTAATCAGGGTTGACATTCTCAGGAATGGGTCAGATTAAAATTGTGGGGCTGATAGGAGCATATAGAAATAATTTGTTTCTTTGAAACTTCCTCAGAACTGGTAGTAGTTTTGTAAAATCATAATTGTTGCATAGAAAATTTAGGAGTTCATCAAAGGAGATAATCTTCCATATTACTAGAAAAGAATGTTGTTTGTATTGTTTTTCATTACAAGTAAAATGGAAATTTTTTTCTCCTTCCCAAAACTAAACTCACATTTCTTCTGGGGTTCTTCAGAATATATATCTTTGAGTTGTGATTATGAAGGTTATGAAGTTGAGGACTGCGTCCGGTACAGTTCACAATTACCGAGGCAGTCAGTTCCTAGCTTACTGTTCTCTGATCTTGACAGACCATCATAATCACTGGGGCCTTTTGTTAAAAATATGGATGTTCAAGTCCCACATCAGACCCTTTTGGTAGGGGGAGAGCCCTATTTTAAGAATTTATTTGTTTGCTTTTTTAAGAATTTATTTGAAATACACATTTACCTTTTTATCACTTGAGGTTATGGTTGGAAGAAATAGAAATCTACCTTGGCTAATTCAACAGAGCAGGACTTTATTAAAAGAATAGGTAGAGTGGATTATGAGATTCTTGTGAGAACTAGAAAACCAGTCTGGAAGTTCATGCCGCCAGGAATAATGTTCAAAATTATGTTACAGGACCATTTCAGAAGTGATACTATTACCCTAATTTTGGGCACTAGCTGACATGTTACATTGCTGATCTTGACAACAGCAGGCATTGCTGCCTCTGAGAGGTAGCCAGAACTTTAGGTGCTTATCACTGGCAGACGAGGTCATGTGTACATGCCTAACTTACAAGGGAGTGAGGGAAAGCAGGCTTCTGTCATTTTCAGCCTCCACAGAGGGAGGCAGGCCCTGCCTTGTAACAGAATTTCACAAATGGTTCAGAAGGGGGCAGCAAAATAGAGTGGCAGATATGTAAGTATATATGCTTCACCAGTAGTTCTGTCCCTCTCCACAGTTCTACATTGGAATTCACACTGGAAACCCGATCTATGCTAATAAGAAATTGCCTCTGTTATGAAGTCCCCCTTTTGTTCTATACCTTGCTTGCTATTCTTTATGTAGAAAGCTGGATTGTACAGCTTACTCACTGTTCTCTCATTTCTACTTGGTTGCTTCCTTTTACGTTTTTCTTTTTGCATCGTGATCTCAGTCCTTAACTCAGCTGGCATAAGTAGAGCTGAATCTCAGTTTCCATTTCCTCACTTTGCCCCGACACTTTATTAATCTCCAATATTTCTCAACCCCTTTCGCCTTCCTCTTTCTCTTTTAACAAGTGCCCATTTACCTTGGGAAAATGGGGCTCCTCTTTCCCTTTCTTCCATTTGAGAAGCATAAAATACAGCATCATATATAATGGAAAGCATGTAGATTTTGCAAGTAGACTTTATGTTGAATCCCTGCTCTGTCAGATAACTAGTTGCCTAGTTAGCTGATTAAGACTGGTAATTTGGGCAAGTTACTGCTACCAACTTCAGTTTTCTTATTTGTAAAGTGAGGATTATAATCTAGCTTTATAGACTCAGAATTGTTAAATGAGATGCTTGAAATGAAATGGTTGCTCAAAATGGTTAATTCCCCTCCTGAGTTACATCCAGTAAATGATAGATTTACAGTGAAATGAGGTATAGCTAGTAAAATGAGATTAATGTTAGGTTTATACTTTATAAAAATTTTAAAATTAATTTAAGCATCGTGCTCTTAAGACTTGATTTTCACATAGTTTATCTCAGTGTAATCAGCCACTGCTCATTGTTCATAGTGCTTGGAGATTTCCTTTAGTATTTCTATAATTCGCTGTCTACTTTCTCATCTTCAGATCTGTGTTTTTCACATTTGTTATTTTTATTTTGTTCAGTGATACTGCAGTAGTATCATTTTCTACTGTTTTTCAGTACTTAGTTTTTCAGTGTATATTGCAGCTAGCTAAGCTGGGCCTAGTCCCTATTTATAAGTTAATTATGGGAAGATGTTTCTGATTTCCAAATAAGAATTTTTTAAGATATCCTTATTATATAAATTGGAAATCGATTTTTAAGCTTATTCAACTTAACAATGTTTGCTGATTTAGTAGCTTAGTAGTATACTTCCCTTTATACATGTCAATCATTTTGTCATTGACTATTGAGTAAAATCCTTCTCCATATTGTTGACATGTATTGTGAAAAGAATAGTTTATTTTGACATATTATCTCCTTTTGTTCTAAACCTTTTTACTCTCTGGTTATTTGCATACATGCAGTGATGCAAATGCTTATTCGGAATTATTTCTTTATGCATCTCAGTCTTACTCTTTAGTGTCCCAAAGTTTGTGAGGCATTTCTAAGGGTAAAGGATTTCCCATCTTTATCTATTCACCATGTGAGCTGTTCTAGTGACAAATGATTTCTGGGCAGTGAATCGAGAAGGACACAGATGTCAAAGCCATGAATTTATAAATGGTCTGTTAAGAGGGTGCTTTGTCCAATCAGTGCTTTGTTAATTTCACCTACAAAAAGGAATAATTATTCAATTATGCTTCTATCTGACAAAAATCAAATGACAAATGTGTCAGAATGTGAAGGTAAAAGGTTAGTCAAGATTCTGGCGGGTGGCCCAAAATTTTAGCCAGCTGTGAGGAGATGGATATGGAACTAAACTGACCTATAACACTGATTACAAGTCCTTTATGAATATTCATAGCTCTTACTAACAAAGATAAAAAATAATTTCATTTCTGAATGCTAACAAATAAACCATGATTTTCTGTATCTTTGTGAAATATAATTACCTTGAAAAATACACCTCAACCCTAGAAAAAGTAAAATCATATTCCTCCTTTGTTCATTTTTACTTACTACCAAAATATTTTTAAAGTTTTTGAAATTTTAGTAAATTGTAATTTTTCCTTATGAGGAAGTTACTCTTATTTCTTAGTAATATTACTAGTGTATCATAATGCTTGATACAGAGCCAGAAGTCAGCACACTTTTTCTACAAAGGCCAGACAATAAATATTTTCAGCTTTGTAAGCCCTCCAGTCTCTGTTCGAGCTACTCCGCTTTGCCTCTAGAACAGTGTAGCCACAGACCGTAGATAAATAAATGAGGGTGGCAATGTTTCAATTAAACTGTTTACAGACAGGCAGGGGGCTGAATTTGACCTGTGGACCATTGTTTGGCAGCCACTGATACAGGAACTAATGATATTTTAAATTTTTCACAAAGAATTTTAATAATATCTGAACTAGAAGAACTCAGCTCTGTTAAGTAATCTGAATGTCTCTGCACTATATGACTCGGAAGGATATTCAGTTTCCCATAGACTATAGTGTGAATGGCATTCCCTGAAGTAGAACAATATGGTGGCTCTGATAATGACCTCCCTCATCCATTTCTCCCATGTCTATATCAGGGGTATCCATATCTGGCCTGCTGCCTGTTTTTGTAGATAAAGTTTTATTGGAACATAGCCAAGCTCATTTATTTACTTATTGTCTGTGGCTGGTTTCACAGTTCTAGCAGCAAAGACAAATAGTTTCAACAAAGACCATGTGGCTCACAAAATCTGAAATAGTTACTTTATGAGAATGTTTGTTGATCCCTGATCTATACCCTAACTGTATTTCTTTAAGAATGGAGTTACAGGTCAAAATGTGTGAAACTTGCATGATTGCCATACTTTGTCCAACAAAAGATAAAGAAGTTGCCAAATATCCAGTTACTTTAGAATTCTGTTTCTGCTTCAGTGTTTCTCATTTAAAGATCTGGCTCAAGAAACTAAACATGTTTCCCTGTAGCTAGTGTTCTTGCAGGTTCAGCATAATCAGCAACAAATCAGATAACCTTAAAGAATTTGTATTAGTCAGGAATTTAAACACAGTCAAGAGACCTACTATGTGTGTGGAAGAGGAGGACAGTAGAGTAACTCAATAGTCCATCGTAGCCCAGTGCAGCTACCACATCTGTCTGACCTGCCTCCTTAGGGAGGACTTGAGAAACTTCTATCAGTGACATAACACCAAGTATTTTTTCTAGGTATCTCACATGTCAGACTTGAAAGGAGCAATTGCTTTGATGCCGACAGATCTTACCATGGGCTTTATTGGGAAGACAGTTTAGTGCTGCTGCTGTCATTGAATAATAAATTCCGAAGGCCATGAGAAACAAAGTTTTGGGGAAGGGGAGGCTTATTTGTCTGCTGTTTAAGTCTAAAGACTAGTTAATAATCATGAAATTATTTCTTTTGTGCATTTGTTTGGTACATATGTCCTTGCTTTCAGTTTATTGATAGAAGAAAATGTGCGTTCTGTTTTAATTCATGAATCTCCTGAATTTTATTTGAAGGACAAAGTTAATTTTGTTATTTGTCAGAGAAAAAAAATTTTTTTTTATTTTTTATTTTTATTTGAGAGAGCAGAGTGAGCAAGAGAGAACACACGTGGGGGGAGGGGCAGAGGGAGAGAGAAGCAGGCTCCTCACTGAGCAGGGAACCTGATGTAGGGCTTGATCCCAAGACCCCAGGTTCATGACCTGAGCTAGTCAGGCACCCCCAATATTATTTTTTTTTATTTGGTGCTATACAGACTTTTTACCCTTGTTATTAGAATAGTTTCTTCCTGAATCACTCTCTTCCATCACCTCTATTAATACTTACTCTCCTGATTTTCTTGTTGCTTGGTGGCCCCAGCTTTTCAGTCACTTATTATCAGCTTCCTTTCCTTCTGCACATCCTTAAATTCTGGTACTCATCATGTACTCTCCCTTGATGATCATTGTCCCAAATTTGTATCTTGAACCCAGATCATCTCTTCAATTTCAGTCCTGTTTATTCAGCTTCTTATTAAATATCTTCACCCATTTGTTCCATAAGCACTGAACTCTTTTGTTCCTCTTGAATCTGTCCTTTTTTATTCCCTAATGTAATGGTTAGTGCCCAGATCTGGCCTCTGTTAAAGCTAAACCCTGTTGTCCTTGACCCTTCCTTCATTACCTCCCTTGCCAGCCAGTCCTGGGACTTCCTCCTCCTAAACATCCCTTGAGCAATGTGGGGGTGAGGGGCATCGCCTGCCCCACCTCTGTGTGGTCAAAAATCTGTAACTTTTGACTCCCTAATAGCCTACTGTTGACTGGGAACCGTACCAATAACATAGAGTTGATTAACGCATTTTGTATATGTATTATGTACCGTATTGTTCCAATAAAGCAAGCTAGAGAAAAAAATGTTATTAATAAAATCCTAAGAGAAAATACATTTACAGTACTGTACTGTATTTATCCAAAAGAAGTCCATGTGTAAATGGCCGATGTTGTTCCAGGGCTGGATGTTTTTATCTCCCCCTTTCCATTCCCACAGCCGTGGCTCTACTTCAGATCGCCTGGTTTATTACAGCTGTCTATTTTGTCTTTGTCTTAATCTTGCATCTTCCCATTCATTCTTCACATTGTATTCTATCTGGCTTTTCCAGAACCAGAATCTGATCAGGTTGTTACCCTGTGTAAGATTGTTCACAGGCTTGTTATTATTCTTAGAATAAAATCCAGTTTACTAACATGGTTTATTCAGCCATGTTTTCTTTGCTCCCTGCTGACCTTTGTAGTCTTATATCTCACTTTCTTAAATTGGAGTGTATATTAATTGCGACCCCATATGCACATTTGCTCACTCTGCCTAGAACACTCCCTCACTGTTCCTAATTTATATGGTCTTTGGTTCTTATATAATACTCTACACCCTGTTATAGCCATATCTGAGTTAGCTATTTTTGCTGGGAGCTCCCTCAGTACCTCTGTACCTCCCCTTTATTAGTATTTATTACATCACCAATAATTGCCCCTTTTTATATGATCTGTCTCTTTCTACATGTTTCAGAGTAAAGATTTAATAATATGTTTTTAAAGTTAGCATATTGTAAGTTTAATATCAACAAATATGTTAATTTCTGGTTTATTTAATTATGCTCTCTTGTTTTAATTACTGTAATAAGAATCCGTCATTGAAATCCTTATTTTAATCTTGCCACCACCATAATGGAAATCTATTTTTTTTTAAAAAGAGGCTACAAGATGGTACTTGGTTATTTTCCCTGATCTATACCAGCATTAATCCCCCACTACTGGTAATCAGTTGCTAGTAATTCATACTGATGATTTTGATATTTATATTTAGCCTTTAAAAAAGTATATTTTGGGGGCGCCTGGTGGCTCAGTTGGTTAAGCGACTGCCTTCGACTCAGGTCATGATCCTGGAGACCCGGGATCGAGCCCCACATCGGGCTCCCTGCTCGGCGGGAAGCCTGCTTCTCCCTCTCTCACTCCCCTCTCTCGCTTGTGTTCCCTCTCTGGCTGTGTTTCTCTCTGTCAAATAAATAAATAAAATCTTTAAAAAAAAAAAAAAAAGTATATTTTGCCACAAAGTATATTTTACAGATAATGATAAATTGTTGGGAATTTTATCTGTTACAGTCTACCCCGATATTTGCACTATCAGCCTTGTGGCAGTAAGTGATATGCATAAACATGCTGATAGAATTGCTTTTTGGGATAATGTGTATGGCTTCAACATGTCCTGTATGAAGAAAGCAGTTATTCCAGAAGCTGTTGTGGAAGTTGTAGATCCAAAGACTCTTATTTCAGATGCTTGTAGTATTAAGGTAGGTGTTTTTACCAATTTTATTTTAACAGAATTGTCATTTTTATTAGTTTTCATTTATGAATTCAGCATTTGAAATTGACATATTGATATTATATGGGCTTTCAAAACAGTGATTATTCTTCCTATATTAACCAGTCTAATCTACCTTGAGATTACAGTATTTACCAGTTGACTATATCATCTGTTGGAATCACTTATTTTTGTGTATCGCAGTTCCTTATACTGAGGGCAAAAAGTCCTGCTGTATTATCATTTATGCTTCATCACCACCTCCCTGGCCTTATTCTACTTTCTCATTTACAGCCAGATTATTCATTCATATCATATGTTCTACACAGTTTAACATCTCACATTCAAATTTCTTCCACTTAGATTAGGTAATTACAGTGAATTTGCCTATAAAACTAAAGCCCTCCTCTGTTCAGATTTCTCAGTTAATTCCTTTTCTGTTTTAAAATCTTACTGTTCACCATGTTAATCTCTAGTTTTGTGAATTTTGCTACTTCAAAATTATTTAGGTTAAATCATAACTTTGCAGTGAAAAGTCATTGCTTTTCTTAAAAAGTCCTCAGTTTGTCCGTTTTAATTAGATAAATATAGTTTGTTCAGTTTTAGGTTCCCAGCATTGTCTGCTTTTTTGTAGTCACACTTTGATAGCATCAATAATTCTCTGCATAAAATGGATATTCAATAAATATTTGTTAATTTTCTTAATAGGTAAAATATTTAAAGTTGGCATAGAATAATAAACTTAAAAAGTTTTTCAAGAGCAGGCTGATTAAAATTGCATTCAGCTTTTAAGAAGAAACTATAACCTAGTTAAGATTATAGTACTGTTGAGTGCTCTGGTACACTAATAATAAGAGATTTATTTGTATTCTTCAATTCTGGGTAGGAGTGTACAGTTCCAGCCAACTCAGCCTCAAGTCTGTGCAAAAAGAGGAGGGTAGTAAGGTCGGAGCTAATTTTCTCTCAGGTGCTGTCTTTAATGTCAAAACTTCTATGAATAAATAGTTGAAATAGAAAAGTTTTAGACTAATAACGAAGGTGTTCAAAAAGTACACATACCCTTTCCTTTTTTTCTCAACAGTAATCATATTATTGTTTGTTTAGGTAAATATATTTTGTTCCATGTTCCACAATCCTCTATAAATAAAAGACAACCACACTATAACTTCTTTAAAACTTTCCCAAGCTATTTAAAAAAGGGTAATGGCTCAGGTATATAGTCCTATGAATTGTGTATGCTGTGTTATAATCTACTCATGGCAAGTCAGGCCTCCATGGCCTGCCTGTGGTCCCAGTGCCATGGCTTGTCCCCATCTGCTCTCCATAGTGAAGTGAAGAAGGACTTGAACCAGGACAGAACGAGAAGACAAGACTCTTTAGCCATTGTTTTCCTGAGTTGAATCTTCTTCCTTGGTTTGATTCTTTGATTTTATCCATTACAGTTTTTCCTAATATCTAACAAACTATTCTTCAAATGCAGTTACAAAAAAGAATTCTAAAACACCTTATCTTTTTCATTAGCCTCTGTTTTCAAGTTGGCATTTCATATAAAAATGTTGACTCTTATCATGCATAATTTATAACATGTGTACCACTGGTGGTATACAAAATGATTTTAGTTGGAAAACAAGAAAATAATTTTATTTGAAAATAAATTTGAAAATTTTATTGGAAATACTTTAGCACATAAAAGCCATGATTTGATATATAGTGTTCTTACAAGATGTCTAAGTAAAAAATACTAATTTGGTTTATGTAAAAATTAACTAAATGATAGGCTAGTAGCTTTTAAATTTGAAAACAACCCCAGAAGTGAGGTTTTGAATGATTAAACTTTGAAAACTGTTGGTTTACAGTAATCCTTTTTGTATAAAAAAGAATATTTATCTGTTTGGTTTTGGTTTTGTTTTCACTATTTTTACTAAATTCTTCCTTCTACTCTTTTTTAATATGTAGCAAATAGATTGCCATATAACAGCTGTCTCAGCTTTGGAGTTTTCTTCAGATTTTACCCTACAAATTACAAAGACATCCATGTGCACGGTAAGCTGTTTCATCTCCTTTCACAGATCTCACTAGCAGTGCCGTTGATTGGCAGGCTAATGAATTAATTACCAGACCTGTGATAAATGAAAAAGACTATTGCCTTCGACAGTCTATCTTTGCCTTTGTTAGGCTATTGAATGGATCTATTTTGATAGGTCATTAGACTTCAAAAAAGTTAGTTTAGTTGAGGAGAAAGTACTAAGACACATGTTTGCAATGATTTTTCTTTACAGAGTCTTCCTTATTACGTGTACAATTTTGTAACTGATTGAGAGCACTCATCTTTATCTTCATAGACAAGTTCATGTCCTATATCTCCTAACAACTCCTTAACACTCAATGTGGATGGCAGTAAAATATATTTATTTGGTATAATATTTTATATTCCTGTGTAAAATATAACAAAGAAATGATAATTTACCTTCCTTTAAAGAAGCATCCTGGTGTAATGGGCATTAGAAAAGGTAGTCTGGATTCACATTTGGTTCTGCCATTCACTAGTTTGTTCTTTTGCTCAAGTTACCTGAGTAATCTGTAGCTCAGACTAATCAACTTCTTTTTTTTTAAGTTTTTATTTATTTGACAGAGAGAAACACAGCCAGAGAGGGAACACAAGCAGGGGGAATGAGAGAGGGAGAAGCAGGCCCCCTGCCGAGCAGGGAGCCTGATGCGGGACTCGATCCCGGGTCTCCAGGATCATGACCTGAGCCAAAGGCAGTCGCCCAACCAGCTGAGCCACCCAGGCGCCCCTAATCAACTTCTTTAAGAAAAATGGTAATAATTTCTATTTTGTAGACTAGTTATACAGATTAATGAATTAATATATGTGAAAGCACCTACAAAGTAGCCAGAAACATAGGGCATTAAAATATATTAATTTTTTTCTTAAATAATTTCTAAATGGGGGCACCTGCTTCTCCCTCTCTCACTCCACCTGCTTGTGTTCCCTCTCTAGCTATGTTTCTCTCTGTCAAATAAATAAATAAAATCTTAAAATAATAATAATAATTTCCAAATGTATATTAATTCTAAGATAACAATATTTTTTTACCAGGAGACTCAGAATGTTAATAAAATGTGGGCCTTTCTGTAAGAAAGTATGAATTCACATAAGTGGTATTGGTACAAATGTTTGTATTAAAAAATTAATTGTATATTTTTCGAGATACTAATTGTATCTTAAAAATTAAAATTTTACTGAAAAGTATATAGTCAATAACTGTGAAGCATTGCAGTCATGTTGACTTTGACTCTTGAACCTGATTTTTTAAAAGATAGACATACAAAAGATTTTATGGCTTCTTAAAAATTATTTCTGTTCATTTTGATCCAATAATTATCTTATGTCCAAGTGAGTTTAACAGTGTGCTTTGATGTTTTGAGGAATTCTTTTCATTGAAATTGGTTTTACAGTTTTTAAAAGGGAAATATCTAGATCCCAAATTTATGATTTGGTGGGAGCACCCATTATATTTGTTTAACTAATAAGAACAAAATTTCATTCTTTCCATTCATTTCTCCCATATTTTCTAGTTGTCCTGTATAGTAACTGAAATAATTTGGTCAATTAAAGTTACAGGCTAAAGGTTTTAACTCTTAGATTTGCTGTGTTTGATGTTAGTAATCCTTGAGAGTTAAAAAAAAAAAGAGAGACCTCTTGATTAATGACAGTTGATCGATCTGTAAGGGAATTCTTAGATAGAAATTGCCATACCAGTATTATTAAGTAATATTATTTCAAATCTTCTTTCAGTGTCCTTCACATGAATCAAAGTAGAGCAAATGCAAAACTGTAGTGAAGACCTGAAAAACTGTTTTTAGTTGTGCATATTTTTTAGTTTTATGTAGACAGAGGAGTTTACTGAGTTTTTCTTTAAATGTTCTCAATTTTGGGGGTTATTGGTCAGGGTTCTTAGTTTTATTATTTTTTTTAATGATTTTATTTCTTTATTTGGCAGAGAGAAACACAGCTAGAGAGGGAGCATGAGCAGGGGAAGTGAGAGAGGGAGAAGCAGGCCTCCTGCTGAGCAGGAGCTCAATGCGGGACTTGATCCCAATGCTGGGACTCTGGGATCATGACCTGAGCCAAAGGCAGTTGCTTAAAACTGAGCCACCCAGGTGCCGCATAGGGTTCTTAGTTTTAGACAACAAAGTCCAAATCAGCTTGTTAAAGCAAAAGGTGACCTACTGAAGTGTTAAGGAACATAATTCTAGACACTTAGGGAGAGCTAAAGGAATTAGACAAAATACTCTTAAGCCTGCCCTAAAGCAAGCCTGTACCACTGCAGGCCCTGTAAACCCAAGAGCCCTTGGCCTTCTCAGTATGTAGTAGGACCCACTGACAATCCCAGATGAACAGAACTCTTCACTACCAGTCTTGTTCCTGTACCCCCTGCCCAGGTCAGGCTGTCCAGTTCCTCTGTACAGATCTTCATTCAGCACCTCTGGCTGCACAAAAGTCAGGTTGTACACTATAGATTAAAAAGTCTTAGGAAGTAGTTTCAGCTGCTTTAGTGTTATGCTACAGAGGAGTTTCACAATGCATATATAGAATTATTTTCTATTCCTATTATTTGCCTTAGAGTACAGGAAGCTTTATGTTGAAAAATTATTCTTATCCTTTAATGATCTAGGTTTTACTCTATATATTTAAAAGAGTAAAATAGAAACGAAACACAAAAAAGCTACCAAAGTCTGTTTAACACAAAAATTGTAATAGAAATTTTTGTATCAAAGAACATATCAAGTAGGTACTTATTGCATTTGTTCCTATAGAGAGTTCCATAAGAAAAATGAATCAAAAAGAAAGTGTTCTATTACTTTATTTCTCTAAAGAACCTTTTAGATTTATATTTTTATTCCCAACATGCCTGAATGATTTTAATAGAAAAGTCTGGAAATGAGGTAGGTCTGGTGTTTAGGTTAAAGGTGAAAGAAGCTTGAAGTGGACTTGTATATGTCTGATCACTGCTAAAAAATGTACTTCTGGTACTCACCGTTGAGAGGAATGTATAGTTTCAAACCATATTTATTGGATACATGCCAAGTATTGAACATATAAATTTTAGTAGTTATTCAGTGTTATCCATTTTGAGATCTTCTGTCAAATAATTTGTCAGTATGAATTATCTTAGTGATAATTTCTAAGTCATTGACACTTGCATGCCAAACAATGTGCTAATCACTTTAAAATCTTTATTTCATTTAGCCTTCCTAATAACCATTTGAAGCAGGTACTAATATTCATTAATATTAATTCACTAATATTAATAAAAAAAAAACCTCTGGCACGATTGTACAAACTATAAAAGGAAGATACAGAAACTTATGAATGAGATATTCGAGGTGTGGAAGAAAGGAGGTAGCCTGTTGCATTTGAAACAGATCTGAAAAATCAAGCATGTTGCATATGAAACAGGTCTGAAAAATGTGATTCTTGGCCAGTAGTCTAGCAGTTGTTGGTAGAGGGAGAGAGGGAGAGAGTGATCAAAATGCACTCTTTCTCAGAGATAGAGCTGACAGATTTACATGATAAAATAAGTCATATATCCCATCCTCTTTGCTGCAGAGAAAAAGTAAATCTTTGAAATTTGTTTTTCTTCACATTTTCAGAGTATATTTATCATTATTTGGCCAAGCATCTACATGTCTTAACTTTCTTTCTTTCTTCCCAGCATGCTTACCCTAACGTGAGACGGGCATGAGTAAGGGTTTGTGGCCTGTAATGCCTTTATTACAGTTTCATTATTTGTGAGTCCCAACTATCCATCCATATCTACTCCAGCTATCTTTTGCTCTTTGAGGTGGTGCCAACTCCTTACACTTTCCTGCTACCAACCATCTGGAGCTATTATCCAAACCTAGTCTCTAAGGCTGTTTTTGAATAGATAGATTATTCGCCTGGTTACTAGGGAATAATCCACAGCAAAGGTATTAAAAAGGATGAGTGCCTAATTGGAACTTTGTTTCCCCTTTATAGTGTAAGAAGATTTAGTAAAAATACTTAAAAAAAAAAAAAAAAGGGCGATGCTTGCCAAAGAGATGGAAAAGTTACTTTGGGGAGGAAGAGGTAGGACTTCTTTAGATAGAGTAAAGAAAAAAGTATCTGCTTTTGTACTGCCCAGCACAAACCTTCAGATACATTAAATGCTTTTTTTTTTGTGCTTAAAACTTGAATGCATAGCCAAAAAGTAAGATGAATGATTTCTCTTAGTAGTTAAGCCCATTTTAAATACATGCATAACCATTTATTTCTAATGAGATTCTAAATTTGTTGCCTAATTAAAATATTAGAGGAAATTAGATTTTTCAAACTAACAAGATGCTAAAAACACCCCCTTTGCATTTAATTTCAAACGCATGTGTGCTGTAGACTGATAGTGTTTTAGATGGCTTTCTCAAGTTTGTTAAAACCTTTAATGAAACATCTTTTCCTTGCAGTCTTCACCCACAACACACGCAGACACATACACATACCACAGAAGAAATCTGATAGCATTTTTAATGTAATGTTTTGCATTAACAAACTTTTTTATGTTTTTGGGAATTTAACAGGATATGATAATCATATGTGTCTTGGATCTTGGTTAAAGGATAATTTTTCCACACATAGCAATTTTTGAGCATTTTTTATGTATCATGTATTAATGACAGTTTAGGTCAAATTGCCTTTGCTTTTATGATAGGATATGAATTTAGTTAGCACCTGTCTATCACAACAACCTGCCCAACCTTGCAGTAAATGAGCAATACAGTCCATTATTATATCGAAAGTTGTTAACTGTTCAAAAGCAAGTGGTTTAAAGCCATACAATTTAGAACTAATACGTTTTATTTTGTCAGTTCTAAGTGTATCTTTCATATCATTTTTGTAATTGTGTAATATTCTCCCTTTTTGTTCCAGCAGCACTTATATTGACATCTGTCTGTCTAAGCTCCGAAGGAGATATAGGCAAGCATAGGCATATGCATTAAATGCATTAAATGACTCTTCATACTGCATTTTGTGTAACAAATGAGTTATTTACGTAGAAAGGAAAATATTTAATATTTAATATCTGATTTTATCAGATTATATACATAAATCTTTGACATATAAAGATTTTTATTAGATACATTAACTCTCAGAGCAATCATTTTTATGTGCTAATTTTAGCATTACATTTTCTTTTATTCTACATATCTCTTAGCATGCACTGGAACAATAACTGGTACAACAATGTTGAGTTTGTGTAAACTTTCCTTAATATATTTCTAAACCTCATTTAACAAAGAATGATATTTTTCCTAGGCAGTTTTCTTTTACTACAGTTGTTACATTAAAGATGAGCCCCTGAAGTAAATAAAAAACAGCAGACTTTTTTTAATATTTGTATTTAAAAACCTCTTACAATAAAGTCTTTTGGATTTTATCAAAGTACGTTAATATGAGTATGGTGGCATTGAGAGGTTTTTAATTTTTATAACTTTTAAAATCATTAATATAAGAATTTATATTAACAGATATTTCAGTTTGTTAAACAAATGTTAAATACTGTGTTCCAGCCACCTCTCTGAAATCTAGGCTCAGAGGTACACACATGTGTGAACACACACACACACACACACACACACACACACACACCCTGTTCTCTGTCCTGAAAAGGCACTTAGGTGAGAGGAGACAGGGGCTAAGAAAATTGCAGTATGAATATAAAATTATAAGTATAGATAGATACACAGAGTGGTTTGGGAATGGGAACACAAAAGAGATTATTTTTCTGGAGAAAAACTGTAGTTGGTAACTAAATTTTATAGCCAAGATTCTATGAGGAAGAAAAAAGCACTTTAACCCCCCCCCAAAAAATTTAATTTTATTTATTTATTTATTTGTTTGTTTGTTTGTTTGTTTGACAGAGAGATCACAAATAGGCAGAGAGGCAGGCAGAGAGAGGAGGAAGCAGGCTCCCTGCTGAGCAGAGAGCCGGAAGTGGGACTCAATCCCAGGACTCTGAGATCATGACCTGAGCCGAAGGCATAGTCTTAACCCTCTCAGCCACCCAGGTGCCCCAAAAGATTTTATTTTAAATGAGAAAACCTGTTTCCAAGGATGAAAAGATTGAAGGAAATGACGAAAGTATAGTAGCTATTTAAGAAGTTCACTTTGGGATAATTTCTATTTCCCTATTTTTTAATTCACTGGTTTTTCTTTCATCTGTATTCTTTCTGCTGTTAAGATAGCCACTAAATATTTTCATGTTAAATATCATGTTTTTCAGTTCCATAATTTCTATTTTCATTTTTTGAGTTATCATTCTTTTTTTTTTTAACGAGTTTTTAAGTTTTATTTATTTATGTAATCTCTACACCCAGTGTGGGTCTCAAACTCACAACCCCGAGACCAAGAGTTGTGTACCCCTCTGACTAAGCCAGCCAGGTACCCTTGTTGCTTTTTTTCTTTTGATTATGGGTCACATTTTCCTGTTTCTTCTCATATTTTATAATTTTATATTTTGCACTAGCCATTATTTGAAAGGATAATCCAGACTAAAATAGGTAATATTTTCACCCTAGAAGGGCTTCCACTTACCTCTACCTGGCAGCCTAGGATTGAGGGTCTGATACCTTTGATCTGGAATTGAGCTTGGTTAGGGCTGGGTACCAGGGACAGAGGATCAGGTCCCTCCCTCTTACCAATTAATTTCCTGGGAAGACAATCAAAATACAGCTGGGTTTAAGGGATAAAGACAAAGTCAAGATATTTATGAGATTTGGAAAATCTGATCATCAGTGGATCTCTCAGTAGAGAGCAAGAAGTTGGCAAGGGAAGGAAAGGTCCTGATAATGTATTTGGCATGGCTCATGAGCCAGTTTAGAATTGGTAAACACAATGAGAGGGTGAGTTTCAAGGTGAATCGTGAAGAGTAAGCAGTCTAGTTGAGCTTTGTCTTCCTAAGAAGACATTTGCCTGGGTGGCTCAGTGGGTTAAAGCCTCTGCCTTCGGCTCAGGTCATGATCTCAGGGTCCTGGGATTGAGGCCTGCGTCGGGCTCTTTGCTCAGCATGGAGTCTGCTTCCTCCTCTCTCTCTGCCTGCCTTTCTGCCTACTTGTGATCTCTCTCTGTCAAATAAATAAATAAAGTCTTAAAAAAAAAAAAAAGAAGAAGAAGACATTTGCTCTCAGGATTAGTTGAAAGGTCTGTTTTTCTTGTAACAGGTTTTCTTAAGGTGCCTGAAACAGACAACTTCATCTTCCTGGGCAAGTTTCTGGAATAGCAGAGAGCTGAATAGTTATGTCATGTTAATAGTGACAGTGAACTGTGTGCTTGGAGATGATTTTGGCTTTGAGATCTAAGCATTGCAGGAAAACCTCTCTGCCTGCTTTGCAGCACAACCAGCTTCATCTGTCTTCTGGGATTGCTAGGTCTACCTGTCAGGCTTCTCCAGATTCTGGCATACCATACTAGCTCAGACTTGCCCATTAAAAATTGACTGGGTTCGGGGTACCTGGGTGGCTCAGTTTGTTAAGCGACTGCTTTTGGCTCAGGTCATGATCCCAGAGACCTGGGATCGAGTCCTGCATCGGGCTCCCTGCTCGGCGGGAAGCCTGCTTCTCCCTCTCTCACTCCCCCTGCTTGTGTTCCCTCTCTTGCTGTGTTTCTCTCTGTCAAATAAATAAATAAAATCTTTAAAAAAAAAGAAAGAAAGAAAGAAAGAAAGAAATTGACTGGGTTCTTCTTATTCCAGCTAGGTTGCTGTGTCTGCAACATTTTTGCTATTTTTCCCACCAAGAGTCCCAGCATTGATTAAATCCCCTCAGGTAGGAAAGCCAGTGTTCTCTCTGCTGAACTAGGGAAGGCTGGCTGGCTCATTCTTCTCTGGAAATAGTTTATCTAGACTTATTTGCTTCTAAGATTCTTCAATAGTATTAATGAAAAATATGATTGTTTAGGGAAGGTTTTTTTTATTTTTGTTTTTATATAAGAGTGAAGATCTTTTGCAAACTTCAGCATCCTAACTAGAAACAGAAGTCCCTGTATGCATTGTTTTTAAAAGCCCAGTGTAGAAGATATGGGCCTGCGTATTTAAGATTTTTGAAAGTTAGGAAAAACAAATGAACATAAACAAATTTAGTCCATGAACTAAAAGATAAATTGTATGTTACCTCCCAATTCTCATTTTGGTTTTCTTCCCTTTTTTTAAATGACATACTTGATAAATAATAGATATATTTAAGAGACACTGATACTTCTTCTGGGGGAGTCAAGACAAGTCTTTGGTTTATGGTTTTTTTTTTTTAAGGCTAATGCAAATGTTATTAAATGAAACTTTAAAATGTTTAAAATTCAAACTTTAATGATTCCTTACTCATAGTATTCTTTGTTTTTATTTTACTTTTTAATTAAGCTTTAAATTTTTCTGATAGCTTACAAAAAAACTTCAGATGCGCCTATGTCTTTGTAATTGTGTTCTTAAATCTTCTTTCAAGGCTTTTGAAAAATCTCTGACAGTAGAAAGCTGCTAATTCCAAACTCATTTCTTAGGTATTAAATCAGCTCTTAGTACTTTTAGGTGTAAATTGACCTAATTTTAACCTTGCAAAAGCTAATCAGCTAAGGAAACTAATTATTAAAACACATCTGTGCTGCTTAGAAATCGTAAGATTTGTTTTGAACTTGCATCATAGATTTTAGTGGGACATCTGGTATATATTTTAATAGGCTTCACTAAGTAAATTTTATGTGTTGGGCGGAGGATATTTCTAATTATGTGATTCCACTTCTCCGTCAGTTTTAGGTTTCTCCTTATATAAATGACCACAAGATCTAGAGCATGGTCCATAACTTTGTACTTTTCTCTGAAACCTGAACCTTTGTAGTTGGGCTTTGCTGGTAGTAACAATACTTAAATCTCTGCAGTTATTCTCAGAAACCGTTTTTGAGTAGCATTATATGCTGAGGGCTGAAAGGCATTGGGGATATAATAACAAGCCAAAAAAGTTCTTCTATTCACAAATATTCACAAAGCATAGATCAGGGAAATGGATATTTAAATTCACTTTATGGTTACATATGATAAAAGCATTCTAGTTATATAAGAAAGTGTTGATATTTTTTAGAGATGTAAACTGAAGTATGTAGGGGAGAAATGACATATCAGGCATTTGTTTCAATACAGTTCAGCAAAAAGAAGGGGGCAGAGGAAGAATAGATGAAGTAAATTTGCCAAATAGTGGTAAGAAGCAGAGGTTCTGTAATTGTGTATATGCTTAAAGTGTTTCACATGTTGATGTTTTTAAAAAATAATACTAATGACAATGTTCTAAGAAATGCATAAGAATGATAAGGCAGAGGTACTTTGCTGAGTTGTTTCCATACAACTCATCTACCTGCTGTAGCTACCAAAGCCGAACACACGCTTATACTGTGGCTTGACTATTTCACTGTTAGGTCTTTACACAACAGAAGTGTGTTCGTGTTTGCAAAAAGACATGTACACAAGTGACCATTGCCACCTACTTCATTAGAATCCCAAACTGGAACCAAGCTAAACATTTATCAGCAGTAAAATGGATAAATAAATGTAGTGTATATGTCAACGAAAAAAGGTGCTCTTGAGTGTACACTACAACATGGACGAATTCTTCATGAACAGAAAAAATAACCTGGAAAGTTTAAAAACATACCATGGAGCACTTGGGTGGCTCAGCTGGTTAAGTGTCCGACTCTTGATTTCGGCTCAGGTCACGATCTCAGGGTCCTGTGATTGAGCCCCACATCGGGCACCATGGTTGGGGGAGGGGGGAAGTCTGCTTGAGGATTCTGTCATCCTCTGCCCCTCCCCCAACTTTCGTGTGTGCACGTGTGTGCTTCCGTATTCTCTCTCAAATAAATAAATCTTCTAAAAAAAATAAATAAAAACATAGTTTTAATACAACATGGCAGTCTGTTACCAGCCATCTACTTCATCTGGAGCCCAGCCAAAGAAATGATGATTTGTGCCATTGCCAGAAGAACTGGTTGAATTGAGCTTATTGAGGGATGGTTTATACATTAGTCTCTAATGTAAAACCTTATTAAGGGATTTTCCAGGGTAATTTTCATTACTTGATTTTTTTCCATTATGTGACTAATTCTTTACATAATATATGACTCTACTGTAAAAGGAAGCTTTGTCTCATATTCAGAGGGATTCTGTCTGGTTCTGATTGTTTTATATTTGATTGAAATCCAGGTGTACCCAGTGCATTGCCTACAAAATCTTGCATACTTCCATCTGACCCCCCCTTGTCTTTCATTTCTCCCAACCACAGAGTCTAGCCTTCTGAGGTGAAGCCCAGAGGATTTTAACCTTTTTAAAATCTGGATTTCTTCAACTTATTTTCTGTGGTTAGTGGCCTTCCTATCTATTTTTATACTCTTTTCTTGGAAACATACCATTAAGAAGAGTTTAATTTTTAAAAAAGTTGTGTTTCCCACTTCTTACTAACTTTGAGGTATGTGTTCATTGAGTAGAGTAGTGGGATGAACCACCTGCAGTATTAAACCATTAGTTAAACTTAGTGAGAGAGAATGCAGAAGTCCACAAAATGAGAAACTCTGCACTTGGAGTAAAATAGCGTGTCCTTAGAGTGAATAGAGATTCCTGTGCTTGATCCTCCTTTGAAAGCCATGCTGTAAATAATGCCTTTGGATCTGCATTTTTAAAAGTTCATTAACAGTGATTTTAAAGCCTCCTCCAGTTGAATGAAATCATAATTTAATTCTAGATAGGAATAGGATCATGCTTGAAATCAGCAATGCCAAGGGTCAGAATAAATTTAAGAGAAATAATCACACTCAAGCAGAACCGAAATACTTATCTCAAGCACAGCAATAAGCATAAAAATGGTTTATTTATCAAATAATCAATAATAGTGAACTCTTGATTAGACGTGTCAGGGGAGTTCTTCCTAGACTTAATCTAGAGGCTGCCAATTAGCATTATTACATTGTGATAATAAATGAGTTTGACCAGATATTTTCCTTTTGATTCAGGCAGTTATCCCCGGAGTAATGACCTGTAAGGAAGTAATCTTCTCAGTTTAGATTTCCTTTGACTTATGCTCTGGCAGAAGCCATCGTGAATATTGACATTCAGAAATTCTAAACATCCTAAAGTACCTAATGTTGCCAGCCATCTGATGTATACATATATATTCACAGGAAGGATCAGTCTTTATTGGAAGATGAGTCAAGAATTGGAAAAATAAATTTTTGTTACAAATACTGTATGGCTCAGAACATGTTAGTTACCAAAATCAGTCCATCTTTCTCTTTTCTAGAAGACTGAATGAGAGAAGGGCCAAATCTTGAAATAGTAGGGAGCTTTCTAAAAATGATTAAAATCAAAGAGGAAAGTTTAAATAGTGTTAATGTAACAGTGTGCTTAAAAGCTTCAGTTTTAGGGGTGGCTCAGTTGGTTGAACATCTGACTTTTGATCTCAGCTCAGGTCTTGATCACAGGGTTGTGAGTTTGGGTCCTGCATTGGGCTCTGTACTGCGTGTAGAGCCTCTTTTAAAACAAACAAACAAGCAAACAAACAAACAAAACTTCAGCTTTAGACCCAGAGAACTGAGTTTACTAGTATGATTTTAGAAAGAGGTATTTTAAATTTATCTGAATTTCAGATTTTTCATCTGAAAAGCAGAGATCATAGCAGCAATACCTTCCTCCTCATTATTTTGAGTGTGCTAAGTGAGATAATGCACACAAGCACTTATCACTATGCCTGGCACATAGAAAGTCTTCATAAAATAATCCAATTAATATTTCATTTATTTTCCTGTATTGTTGCATTTTTAAAGAAAGAGTTGTTTGTTTAGCTTTATTTTTAACTTGTCCGTTTGGCCTGGAGAGTTTAGATAGTAGAACTGATAGATGAAATTTACTTCTTCCATCAGGATTGAATAGGTGTGACTGATGTGGCTGTACGTACCACCTCAAAGATGGGATTTTTGTTGTTGTTGTTGTTTTTAAGATTTTATTTATTTGAGAAGAGAATAAGTGATGGGGTGGGGCAGAAGGAGAGAGAGAGAGAAACAGACTCCCTGTTGAGCAGGAAGCTTGATGTGGGGCTGTCTTCTAGGACCTGGAGATCATGATCTGAACCAAAGGCAGACACTGAGCCACACAGGCACACTCAAAGACTAGTTTTTTTTACAGGCAAAGGTAATGCAGTGAAAACTCTTTAATCTGTCCATATACGTGACTTTACTTCAAAATGCTTCATTTATGCAAATCAGCTGCTTCTCAAAGCAAAATCACTTCTTTTCTATCAACAGTTTTGCAAAGAGTCACATTTAAATTTCCAGGTCACAAAGACAGTGACATAACTATTACAGAATGCACTTTGCCTTAACAAGTGCTATGTCCTGGCTGTCCCAAAAGATTGCACCATAGCATTGCTTCTTACAGAAATGTAAGTGATTGTCTCATGCAGCAGTGTGCAGAGAAAGCAGACAAAAAAACCCTGACATTACAAATATAAAGCCAGAACTTACGACGACTGGTATAATTACCTTCTTTGAAAAATTGCAGCCTCTAAAAGACAAACATAAATGGATGCTGCCAGGTATTTATTTCTCACCTCAGATGTTGGATACTTTTTTAGTAGGACTCAGATAGGGCAATGGAAACCATCTTTTTACCTCACTTTTCTTATTTTTTTAATGTTTCTGTTTATTTGAGAGAAAGTACACACGAGCTAGGGTTGGGGGGAGGCAGAGGGAGAGGAAGAGAGAGAATCTCAAGCAGACTCCCTACCAGTGCAGAACCTGATGCGTGGCTGGATTCCAGGACCCTGAGATCATAACTTGAGCTAAAATCAAAAGTCAGATGCTTAACTGATGAGCCACCCAGGTGCCCTTACCTCACTTTTCAGAAGAGAAAATACTCTGTTCATTTCTGGAAAGTAAAGTGTACCACGTCTTCTACCTGCCCCCTTTTTTCTTCTGTCAGAATTTCTTTCAGTGTTCGATCTCTTAATTTATACTCCCAAAGGCCTGTAAAAACAGTAGCATTTAGGATGCCTGGGTGGCTTGGTTGGCTGAGCATCTGCCTCTGCTTGGGTCATGATCCCAGGGTTCTGGGATCGAGTCCTGCATCGGGCTCCTTGCTCAGCATGGAGTCTGCTTCTCCCTTTGCCTGCTGCTCCCCCTTCTTGTGCTCTCTTTCTCTCTCTCTCTCTCTCTCTCTATTTATTAAAAAAATAAAATCTAAAAAAAACCAAACAAATAGAAAACAAGTAGCATTTGGTAGAATTTGATCACCTAGTAACAAAAATGGGTTTTAAAGGTTTTCAGTTTTAAACCTCTTTGGCTATCGTTAAACTGGTATTTTTGTTGTTGTTGTTCTGCATTGATTTTTAAATTCAGTATATCTGCTATTCTGTTCTTAAAATTTATAATGTTTACTTACCATTGATAGTACGTTCTGCCATTTGAGGAACTAGGAATGGGCCATAGAGCCTTTAGGTGGGTAGTTTTTAGGGAACATTGAAAACAGCATGAAAAATGGAATATAAGGAAATAAGCATTGATATAAAACAGTGAGAAGCAAGTAGGAGATAGAAATCTAGAGAAGCAGTGGGCTGTAAGTTTTTTAGTGGGAAGCAGATGCACACAAAAATACTTTTCAAGATTTTTCATTTAAGCAACACATATTAAATACTAGTACTGTGTACTAGGGTGCTAGTTCTGGCTTCTGTGTTAGGTACTGTGAGTACAAAATATAATCTGTGGTCCCCAACACCTTAGTTTAGGAGAGGCCAACATATAAATAGATAATTATATATATAATTATATCTATAAATGTATATAATAAATAGATAATTATAATATGGTATTCTATATAGAAGAGAGACATATAAAAGATACCCTTGGCCTGGCACACTCTTACCTACTTTTCCTCAATAATCCTATTCATATTTAAGATTTTACTTTAGGTATGGCTTCTCCCAGAAAGCCTTCCTAATACCATGTGCACTAGATTAATGGAGAGCAAGTAATTGTTATTGGTGTAGACTTCAAGGAATGTTTCCCTAAAATAGTCGACATCTAATAGCAATGTTGAATTTAAAAAATAGGAAGTTATAAGAGAAGTAAAGCATCATGATTTTCTTTTCCCAAAGGCTGATAGGAGTTGAGCATATTATACACTTCATTCATTTATTGGTTCTCTCAGTTAGAGACTTTATTAATTTTCTATAGAGCCTGTACTTCCTGGGCTCTTTCATGCCTTTGTAACTGCACAGGTGTCTTCACTGTTGCGGTGGAATGTCCCGGTGTTGTGCCCGGGCAGTGAGTTTATGGAGGAGAGCACAGAAGAAGTGAGACTGCCCTTAAGGGCCTGTTGGGCTCTGTAATTAAACCAAAAGCACTATGAGCATGGGAAGTGTTATTACAAGGAGTGGAGAAACATCTATTCTGTGGGATTAGAGAAGACCACCCAGAGGAAGTAACATTTAAACAGACACATAGTAAATGAGAAGAAGCTAGTTTAGGGAATGAGAGAGTGTTACAAGCAGGGAGCCTTAAGTAGGAAGAAAAAAATGCAGTAATAAATCTGTCCCCTATAATGGTGGACTACATAAAATGGAGTGATCCTTTTGCTGAGAACAACTACAAAAGCTAAAGAAAATACAAAATGCTATCTGTTTGAAGGTACCAGAGAGATAAATTAGTAAAGCATTACCAAGCTAAAACTGAGAAAAGAAGAAAATCCAAGGAACTGAGACTGACATTTAGGACTGCTTTTGCCCTGTAGGCATTTGCCAATTCAGAATAGCAGCTAAAAGACTTGTGTAGTCTTTTGGTAGCCTCAGATGGATAGGAATACAAAAATCGGACCTTTGTGATTCCCCAGTGCTTTGCATTGCGACCATGAAAGACTGCACCCAAGAACAGAGTACAGTTATAGATAAATAAACACTTGCATGGCCTGGATCCTAGCTTCAAATCATCCGGGTGGCCCAGGAAATTCTCAGACCCCTTTATTAGATTAAGGTGATCTTAGTGTTTGCCAGCACCCCCCAGATTCCTTGCACAAAGATTCTTTCTAGAAGATCATTATCAGTGACCTTAAATTATTTGTACAGTTTTTCAGATATAATGTACAGATCATAATCAAAGGTAATCAGTCACACAAGGACACAAGACAACATAAATCAATAACCAGCTGAAATAGGAAGCAATAAAAATAGAGCTCCAGGTGCTCTAGGTTTTAGATATGTCAGATATGGAATTTAAAATAACGGTGGGGCACCTGGCTGGCTCAGCCTTTAGCGCATTTGACTCCTAATCTCAGAGTCATGAGTTCAAGCCTGATGTTAGGCATGGAGCCTACTTTAAAACATTAAAAATAAAAATATGCATATTTTCTTACAAGTAGAAAAGAAAAATTTCTTACAAAAGAAACTTTAAATTTCAAGCCAAAATTGAAAACATTTAAAAAGAATTATAGCAGATTTGAAAAAGAGTCAAACAGATATTCTGAAACTTAACTAAAATGAGTTCAGCAGATTTAAGCAAACTGGTATAGAGAGAATTATTGAACTAGATTTAGATCAGAAGGAAGTATCCAGAAGGAAGCATGGAAGGATACAAGGATGAAGGTTTGGGAAGGACAAGAGATATAGAGGATACCAGAAAAGTCCTAATATATCTTTAGATGGGAGTACCAAAGGAAAGGACGTGAGAATATTTCAAATAGTATTTGAAGAGATAATGGCTGAGGATTTTCCAAAACAGATGAAGGGCAATGAACTACAATTCAAGAAACATAACATAATCTAAATAAGAGTCTTTTTTAAATTTTGTTTTTATTCAAATATAATCATGATAGCGTTACATTAGATTCAGATGTACTGTCTAGTGATTCAGCAATTCTATACATTACTCATTGCTCATCAAGGTAAGTGTGTTCTTAATCCCTTTTATTTCACCCATACCCTCATTCACCTTCCCTCTCATAACCACCAGTTTATTCTCTGTATTTAGGACTCGTTTGTTTTTGTTTTTGTTTTTGTTTTGTTTCTTAAAGTCCACATATGAGTAAAGTCATATGGTATTTATCTTTCTCTGGCTGACTTTTTTCATTTAACATTATGCCCTCTAGATCCATCCATATTGTTGTACATGGCAAGATTTCATTCCTTTCTATGACTGAGCAATATTCCATTGTATAAATACACCAGATCTTCTTTACTCATTAATCTATGGATGGCCACTCAGATTGTTTTCTTATCTTGGCTATTGTAGATAATGCAGTGAACATAGGGGTGCATATAGTTTTTCAAAGTAATGTTTTCCTATTCTTTGAGTAAATACCAAGTAGTGGAATTACTGGATAATACGGTAATTCTGTTTAATTTTTTGAGAAACCTCCATACTGTTTTCCACAGCAGCTGCATCAGTTTGCCTTCTCACCAACAGTGTATGAGGGTTCCTTTTTCCCTACATCCTCACCAACACTTGTTTCTTGTGGTTTTTATTTTAGCCATTCTGACAGCCGTAAAGTGGTATCTCATTATGGCTTTTGCTTTTCTGTGATGACTAGTGATGTTGCACAAATGAAAGAATGTCTGTTCAAGTTCTCTGCCCCTTTTTAATCTGATTATTTGTGGATTTTGGTGTTCAGTTGCATTAAGTTCTTTATATATTTTGAATATTAAGCCCTTATCAGATATCATCTGTAAATATCTTATCCCATTCAGTAGGTTGTCTTTTTGTTTTGCTGATGTTTTCCTTCACTGTGCAAAAGCTTTTTATTTTGTGTAGGCCCAGTAGTTTAATTTTGCTTTTGTTTTCCTTCCCAGAGGAGAAATATCAACAAAAATGTTTCTATGGCTGATTCAGAGAAATTGCTGCCTATGTTTTTTGTAAGAATTTTTTGGTTTCAGGGCTCCTCGGTGGCTCAGTTGGTTAAGTGACTGCCTTTGGCTCAGGTCATGATCCCGGAGACCTGGGATCGAGTCCCACATCAGGCTCCCTGCTCGGCGGGAAGCCTGCTTCTCCCTCTCTCACTCCCCCTGCTTATTTTCCCTCTCTTGCTGTGTTTCTCTCTGTCAAATAAATAAAATCTTTAAAAAGAAAAAAAAATTTTTTTTAAAGAATTTTATGGTTTCAGGTCTCACTTTTAAGTCTTTAATCCCTTTTGAGTTTATGAGTAAGATTAATTTAAAATTTATCCACTTCTAAATACATACCCAAGAAAAATGAAAACATATGTCCACACAAACACTTATGCATGAATGCTTATAACAACATTCTTCATAATAGCTAAAAAGTGGAAGCAAACCAGATGTCCATCACCTAGAGAATGAATAAATAAAGTGTAAATCCATACAGTGAAGTAATATCTGGCCATAAAACAAAATATGTATTGGTATGTGCTGCAACATTGGTGAATCTTGAAAAGGTTATGTTACATACAGATAGCTAACCACAAAAGGGTTCCATTTATATGATTCCATTTATATGAAATGTTCAAACTAGGCAAATCTATAGACAGATCTAGGATTAGAGGGGGAATGGATACAGAATTTCTTTGGGGAGTAATAAAAGTGTTCTAAAATTAGCTTGTGGCGATGGTTGCACAACTCTGAATATTTTAAAAAGTGAATTACACAGTTTTTTTAAATAGGAAAATTTTATAGTATGTGAATTATATCTCAAAAAGAGGGAGAAGAAATCACCTAGAATATCCTAGTAAAACTACAGAAGTCAAGAAGAAAATCTTAAAAGCAGTCAGTGTGGCTGTGACTAGAGCCCTGGAATTACCTTAAAGAGAGCAGTAAATAGACTGGTACATGATTTCTTTCTTTCTTTTTTTTTTTTTATTTGACAGAGAGAGATCACAAGTAGGCAGAGAGGCAGGCAGAGAGAGGAGGAAGCAGGCTCCCTGGTGAGGAGAGAGCCGGATATGGGCCTGGATCCCAGAACCCTGAGATCATGACCTGAGCTGAAGGGCAGAGCCTTTAACCCACTGAGCCACCCAGGTGCCCAAGACTGGTAAATGATTTCTCAGCAGAAACAGTAGAATTGAAAAGATAATACAGTGATGACGTCCTCAGTGTACTAAAAGAAAATAACCACCAACCCTGAATTTTATCCAGCTAAAGTATCTTTTAAGAATGAAGCTGAGATAAAAATATTTCAGATGAACAAATAAAAAGAGAGAAGGTTTGTTCCAGGAAACCTGTTCTAAAGGAGATACTAATAGGAATTCAGGCAAACAGAAAATGATCCTGATGAAAGGCCAGAATACAGGAAAAAGTAAAGATTAACAAAACTGTTAAATATGCACATAACAGTAGTTCCACTGCTGGGTATATACCCTACAGCAGTTAGTACATATGTTCATCAAAACACATGGTCATAAAAGAATGTTCAGGGGCGCTGGGTGGCTCAGTATGTTGAGCATCCAGCTTTTGATTTTGTCTCAGGTCGTGATCTCAGGGTCATGAGATTGAACCCCTGGTCAGTCCCATGCTCAGTGGGGAGGCTGCTTCTCTCCCTCTGCCCCTCCACCCACTCATGTCTCACCCGCTGTCTCTCTTTCTCAAATAAATAACTAAATCTTAAACAAAAGAAAACAAAAAAAGATGTTTGTAGTGCTATTCATTAAAGCCTTGACTTAATACCTGTCAGTCTTAGACTGAATAAATAAACTGTATAGTCAAATATGCCTTACAGCCATATAACAGTTTAAGCAATGTACTAGTATAAGTGAATCTACAGAACAGTAATGAGGAAAGTAGCCAATCCACAAGATACTGAATGATGTGTGATTCCATTTATGTTGAAATATGTAATAGGGAAAACAAATCTGTGATCATAGAAATCAGGGTAGTAGTGAGGTAACAAGTACTGGTGAGGATGTGGAGAAGAGGGAACCCTTGTGCGTTATTGGTCAGAAGTTAAATTGGTGTAGTCACTGTGGAAAACTGAGATTCCTCAAAAAATTAAAAATAGAATGAATACATGATACAGCAATCCCACTTCTGAGTATAAATAAAGGAAATGAAAACAGAATCTCAAGGAGATAGCTGCCCTGCCATATTTATTGCAGTCTTATTCACAACAGCCAAAATATGGGAGCAGCCTTAGTGTCCATCAAAGATGAGAGGATGTGGGGCACCTGGGTGGCTCAGTTGGTTAAGTGACTGCCTTCGGCTCAGGTCATGATCCCAGAGACCTGGGATCGAGTTCCACATTGGGCCTGCTTCTCCCTCTCTCACTCCCCCTGCTTGTGTTCCCTCTCTGGCTGTGTTTCTGTCAAATAAATGAAAAAATCTTTAAAAAAAAAAAAAAAAAAGATGAGCAGATAAAGAAGATACACACACACATACATATATGTATACACACATACACAATGGACTATTCAGCCATCAAAAGAAGGAAATCTTGCCATTTTCTTTTTTTTTTTTTTAAGATTTTATTTATTTATTTGACAGAGAGAGAGATCACAAGTAGTCAGAGAGGTAGGCAGAGAGAGAGGAGGAAGCAGGCTCCCTGCTGAGCAGAAAGCCCGAAGGGGGCCTCCATCCCGGGACCCTGAGATCATGACCTGAGCTGAAGGCAGAGGCTTTAACCCACTGAGCCACCCAGGTGCCCAAATCTTGCCATTTTCAACAACATGCATAGACCTTGAGGGGATCATGCTAAGTGAAATAACAGACAAAAATAAATAATGCATGCTATCATTTATATGTGCAGTCTAAAAAAGCCAAACTTATAGAACAGAGAGTAAAATGGTAATAACCAGGAGACAGAGGGTGGGAGAAATGGGGAGATGTTGGTCACAGGGTACTAACTGAGAAAGTTCTGGAGATGCAGTGTAACTTATTATGCTTGTAGTTAGTAATACTGTGTTATATACTTACAAGTTATTAAGAGATCTTATAAATGCTCACCACAAAAAAGAAATATGGAGGTGTTCGCTAATGCTGTTATGTTAATCATTTTGCAATATATAAGTGTATCAAATCAACACATGTGCACCTTAAATTTATAATGGTGTGTTGGTTATATGTTTTATGTCAATTATATCTCAAGAAAGCTGGGGGAGAGGAAATCATAATAGTAGTTACCGTGTAGGGATGGAGGTGCCTAGAATTGGCTAGGGCAGATTACTAGGGTTCTGGGATATTCCGTTTCTTGATCTGTATTCTGTTCGAAAATTCCTGATGTATACTTAAGTGCACTTTTATGCACATACACTGTACTTTAAAACGTTTTTAAAAGTGAAAATATTAGTAAATGTCAATGATTATTGACTGTATAAAACAGTATCTTGTGTTTATAGCTTGGAAGAAATGTATAGCAGTGAGGGCATGTAAGCGATCAACTTATGAAATATCAGAATTAAAGTACTTACGTTGTAGGCTCTGAAGAGGTGATCCCTTCTCCCTCTGCAAAAACACTTTAGTAAGCAATTTTGAAATTATAAGGGACCCAGATAAATTTAAAAGAAATTTCAGTTATAATCTGGAAATATTTTAAGTAGGTCAAAATTAATTATATGGAGTTTTTCACTAAAAATACCTTTATAAAACTATTTTTAGACCTTTTGTCTGTTTTGCTTCTCCCCTATTGCGTGGTCTATTTCTAAACACTACTCAATTTGGCAATATCCCTTGAGGAGTATATGGTACTTAATACGTATTGTTCCCTAGAGGAATCATGAAAGAAAGAAAAGATGCAAATTTTCTCTTGTGATAAAATAGAAAATTAATTGAAGAAGAAAGAGTCCATAATTTAAGGTATAGTTAATACTGGGAGAAAAATCATATGTAATTTTCATATTTGTTGATTTCATCTTCTTAGTATAAATATCATTATTACTAGCAGAGTTCATACTCTTTATGCAGCAGCTTGCCTGGCTTATGTTTATATTATCATCTTATTATAAACAGTGATGTAAGCTATAGTAATCATTTTTATGCATTTTCTTCCTACGCTTTCTTTACTTGCTTCAGAGTCATCATCAATTGGCTTTTGAATTCTGTATTAAGATTTTGAAAGAAATACTCCTACAAAAAATGGATTGTATTTTTGTTACAGTGATTCTGCTGCATGGATTACAAACACTCTATCTCCATGCTTGGATAAACTCCATCAAAAGCACATTATCCCCCTACTTCTGTGGCCAGCTGCCTAATTGTATCTGCTGTAACCACACGCTGTTGGAACATGATACCAATGAGGAACAGAAATGATAAATTACTCCCTGCAGGTGATAGTGATGATGATAATTTTTAATTTCCTTCTTCCTCATAAGGTCTAGTCTGGTCTTACTTCATTGGCTGCCATCCTGTTACATACACACATGATACATTTTCTTTAAAGAAATACTCATCACACCAAAATACATGAAAAAATAATTTATTTTTATTCAAAGTCATTGTTCTTCAAATTAGCATGTATAAAATGAAATGTGTCTACTTTTGTGTGTCTGGGATAAACAAGCAAAATGTGGCTTAAAATAGATTCTTAAATATTCAGTTTACACATACTGTGAGGACTTTTTTCTTCCTTTTTGTGAAATCCACAAAGAAGAAACAAACAGTTCATTTTGAAAGACTATATTCTAATGCTTAGGAATGTTTAGGATGCACAACAAAGCTACATGCCTGAATTATTTTCCTATATATGTGGAGGAGTACCGCCAAATTACAAATGTGATCAAACTGTCCCAGAAGTTTGCTGTATTTGCATGTATTTTCCTTTTATTCTATTCTTCTATAATGAGCACTGTTGTTGTTCTTATTTACCACAGATTCTTCCTTCTTTCTGTCTAAGGACTTTTTTTTTTTTTTTTAAGATTTTATTTATTTTATTTGACGGAGAGACAGACAGAGAGAACACAAGCAGGAGGAGTGGGAGAGGAAGAAGCAGGCTTCCCACTGAGCAGGAGCCAAATGTGGGCTTGTCCCAGGACTCTGGGACCATGACTGGATTCTAAGGCAAATCCTTAATGACTGAGTCACCCAGGTGCCCCTCAGTCTAAGGAGTTTTTCAAAAATTTTTCTGACAGTGGTATAATTCAGTGAAATTTTATTTATTTAACTGGGATCTTGTCTTCGCAGATTAACCGAACTCCTACAGATATTTTATGTTAATACTTGTTTGTCCCCTCAGCAGTTCCCTTTGCCCCTGAAAAGATAAACATGGGGAACAAAAGAGATTTATTCTATGCTCAGGCCTTATAACCCCTCTGATCTTTTTCAAGCACGCGTCAAGCTGTGCTTCATTTATTTATTACCATTGCCTATTAGTCATCATTTTCAATTTCCTGTGGTTGTTGTTTATTCTTACATTTGAATGACTTCCACAGAGAGTTCATTGAAATTAACATTTGAAAGACCCAGAGATAGCCTGTCAAAGGGATGGTAACAAGGTGATGAAACTAATTGAAAAATAGTGGCATATTTATGTTCTTCAGCAGAATGAATAGCTTTGTCCCTAAATCAGCTGGCATATTTGATTGGATATAATGGCTTTTCAGAAATAAAAACACTAATCATAGTTCAGTTGGGTTTTGTAGACTATGATTCAAGTTTAAGGTTTTTTTCTTCTTTTTTCCGATCTCATGTTAAGTATTAAGGACCATTTATAAGTGCGGGGGTGGGGGGTGGGGGGGGCAGCCCTTTCCCTTTCAGTACCATCCTCTTTGAGAGTTCATACTCCTTTGGGTTTTTTTGGAGCAAGAGTTTTCTACTTGCTCAATTATATGACTCTTTGGGGTTTTGTGGGGTTTTTTGGTTGGGGTCTTTAACATTTTTTTTTTTTTTTTAATTTTTGTATTATTTATTTATTTTAGAGAGCACAAGCAAGGAAGGGCAGAGGGAAGGGATCTGAAGCAGATTCCATGCTGAGCGTGAAGCCCTAGGTGGAGCTCAGTCTCAGGACCCTGAGATCATGAACCCAGCCTGAACCAAACGTTGGTCACCCAGGCGTCCCAGTTATGTGAATCTTAACTGTCTAATGAGTCAATTATCTGCACATAATTTTTTACTATAGGTGAATTCTTCCTAACTTGTCATGCTTCTGCTCCATATGTACTGTAGAACTGATTTTGGTATTGCTCTTCACCAGACATCATTAGGGAGGTAAATCTGAGTTGAAAAAACTGTGATGCATTTCAGAGGGAATTATAAAGTAGATGTGACTTCAGGTTTATCTTTGTCATAGGTGCTTGCCAAATTCTTATGCCAAAGTGAATTATATCTTTCATTTTTATTTATTGTCTTGAAGCTTAGCAAACTGTTTTAGTGCCCCAAACTATACAGTATTTCTTTCACTGTATTTTGGGGGGTTTGGAGGAAGATGACTTTCTTCAATTTTTAACTGAATTTCATAGATAGTTCAGTTTGGGAATTGGAAGACTGTTCTAAAATATCCGTATTCTCAAATATTTTGATTCTTTAATTTTGTTATAAACTCATGCATAAGTTTCTCCTCCTCGTTTAGACCTATATACTCTATTATAATTACAATTGTTCTATCATAATAATATCACCAGTCTGTTTTCTACCAGAGTTAAACATATGAATTCAGACTTAGGTCACATTTCCTGATAATGTAAATTATTATTATAGTAATGTTATTATTGTATGATAGTTGGGAAAACTTGTCATTTTCTTTTCAAATTAATTTAGTTCCTATTACATATCAGATATTGCCTTAGCCCTTGGGTGTAGAGATGGGTGTCTCTAGGGGAACTGATACAAAGATAATAACTAATTGAATGTCTCTCCATGCAACACTATAGATCATTTAACTTAAGTATTAAAAACAATTTATTATCACAGGGTGCCTGGGTGGCTCAGTGGGTTAAGCCTCTGCCTTCGGCTCAGGTCATGATCTCAGGGTCCTGGGATCAAGGCCCCTGTTGGGCTCTTTGCTCAGCAGGGAGCCTGCTTCCTCCTCTATCTCTCTGCCTACTTGTGAACTCTCTGTCAAATAAATAAATAAAATCTTTTTAAAGAATTTATTATCACAGGGGCACCTGGGTGGCTCAGTTGGTTAAGCAACTGCCTTCGGCTCAGGTCATGATCCCGGAGATCCAGGATCAAGTCCCACATTGGGCTCCCTACTCGGTGGGAAGCCTGCTTCTCCCTCTCTCACTCCCCCTGCTTGTGTTCCCTCTCTGGCTCTTTTTCTCTCTGTCAAATAAATAAAAAATCTTTTAAAAAATTTTTTATTATCACAGAAGCTGTTCATTTTTTTAAATTAATTAATTAATTTATTTTCAGTGTTCCAAGATTCATTGTTTATGCTCCACACCCAGTGCTCCATCCAATATGTGCCCTCAGTACCCACCACCAGGCTCACCCATCCCCCCAGCCCCTCCCTTCCAAGACCCTCTGTTTCTGAGTCCAAAGTCTCTTATGTTTCATTTCCTTCCCCGATTTACCCTACTTTCCATTTCCTTTCTTTCTCCTACTGTCCTCTATATTACTCCTTATGCACCACAAGTGAGTGAAACCATGTGATACGTGACTTTCTCTACTTGAGAAGCTGTTCATTTTTATGGGAAATATAAATTATAGGTAAGGATAAAAAATATGAACATTCCAAATCTGTTATCCAAATACTCTCATATTGAAAGTATTCAATAGCTTGGTGAATATCTTTTCAGATATGTACATACATATTCACATTTGCATAGCATATAAGTGCCAATAATATATATATTACTCTTTTTACCTAATAGTATATTGAGACTACTTTTCCAAATCGATAAATATTTACCTATAGGATTACTTTTGATGGCCAAAATGTTATTCCATCATATTGATGTATTATGATTTGTCAACCGGTCACCTCTTGTTGGAACTGTGGGCTAAAATTGGCATCTTATGGCTAAATCTTTGCAAACATACTTGATAACTTAGAATTACTGGATCAGTGAGTATATGCATTATATAAACATTTTGACTGAGTCCATAACATATACTTACACAATAGAAAAGTGCACAAATCTTAAATGTAGCTTGATAAAATTGTACAAAGTGAATACCCACCATGTACCAGCAATCAGCTGAAAAAACAGAATATCACCAGCAGCCCAGGAGCTCTCCACGTAACCCCTTTCTTGTTTCTACCACTATGGAAGGATAATGACTATCATGACTTACAACACCGTAAGTTGTGCTGTTTTTGAATTTTCTATATATAGATAGAATCATAGCATGTATACCATTTCTCTATGACTTCTTTTTAGTACAAATGTTTTGTCTTTTATTATGTATTGCTAAGTTCACTCTTGAAAGATTATTTCAATTTATTTTCCCAGTATGCATGCTACTTTCCCCACTAACTGTGGATATTGTCATTTAAAAAATATTTTCCCCATCATGATCAAGGAAAATTGTATCTGGCTGTTTTAGTTTACTTATTTCTAAGTAGGTCAAACATTTTTTACATATGCTTATTATTTGAATTTTCTTTTATAAATTTCCGGCTTTGTCTTCTAATTTCTTTTGACATTGTTTTCTTACTAATTTGTAGTAGCTTAAGGTAAAAAGGACAGTGTCCCTTTGTTATGTGTTTATTGCAGATATTCTCAGCTTTCTTCATCTTTTAATTTGACACTAAAATTTTATTAAAGTATAATTAACATACAGTGGCATATTAGTTTTGGGTGTACAACACCACAACTCCCTGCTTGGTGGGGAGCCTGCTTCTCCCTCTGCTCATGCTTTCTCTTTCAAATAAATAAATAAAATCTTTAAAAAAATAAGAGTCTGGGTTTGTTTGTCTCTTTGTTTCTGTTTTGTTTTTTAGATTCCACATATAAGTGAAATCATCTGACTTATTTCACTTAGCATAATACCTTCTGGGTCCACCCATGTTGTTGTGAATGGCAAGATTTCATTCTTTTCTTATTATTATTTTATGAATAATATTTCAGTGTGTGTGTTTGTACACGCGTGCACCAGTTACATCTTCTTTATCCATTCATCTATCGATGGACACTTAGGTTGCTTCCATATCTTGACTCTTGTAAATAATGCTGCAATAAACATAGGTGCATGTATCTTTTCAAATAGTGGTTTTGTTTTCTTGCGTAAATACCCAGTGGAATTACTTGATCATATGGTATTTCTGTTTTTAACTTTTTGAGGAACTTCCATACTGTTTTCCACAGTGGCTGCACCAATTTTCATTCCCACCAACAGCCCAGGCATTCCTTTTTCTTCACATCCTGATCGATACTTATTATTTCTTGCCTTTTTCATTCTAGCAATTCTGACAGGTGTAAGGTAATAGCTCATTATGGTTTCGATACTAAAATTTTAAACTTATATTAATAGTGTCTGCCTATGTGTGATGCTTTGAAAGCCTTCTTCACATCCCAGTTTTATAAACACTTGTATATGTTGGTGGGATTTTACTCTTCTTCCTCGTAACCACCCCCAAACTCCCTGCATTGATCTTTGTGATTACATCTGCATATGTGGAAAGCCCCACCAAATGATATCATATCATGTTCACTTTAAACAATCATAAGTATTTTAAAGGAATTCAGAGGGAAAACGCAATCTTTTGTATATATATATACATAGATCATTTCTGTTATTTTTCTGTTGTTTTTGATGTTTCATGTTTCCTCCCAGTATTTCTGCTCACCAGCCTGAAGAACTGCCGTTATAGCATCTCTTCTAGAAAGTCTTATGGCAATGAATTCTTTTAGTTTTCCTTTACTTGAAGATGTGTTTATTTTGTCTTCATTCCTGAAGTATATTTTTGCTGGATATAGAATTTTGAAAGGTTTTTCGTGCTTCAGTATTTTTTTCTTTTCCATCTGGACCTCCAGTTACATGTATGCTAGCTGCACAGGTCCCTGAGGCTCTTGCATTTTATTTCAATCTTTTTCCCCTGATGACCTATCTTCACATTCACTGATTTTTTTTCCCCCCTCTCTCTGTCATCTCCATTCTGCAGTTCAGCCCAGGGAGTTTTTTTGTTTCAGTTATTGGTCTTTTTTTTAATTTTAAAATTTCCATTAGTTTTATTTATTTATTGTAGTTTCTTTCTCTTTACGAGAATTCCTATCTTTCACTTCATTTCAGTGTGTTTTCTATATGAGAAATGTTTTCTCATTTCTGTTACCTCATAACGGCATAGTTATAATTCCTGTTTCAAAGTTTTTTGTTTTTTTTTTAAGATTTTATTTATTTATTTGACAGAGAGAAACACAGCGAGAGAAGGAACACAAGCAGGGGAAGTGAGAGAGGGAGAAGAAGCAGGCTTCCCACCGAGCAGGGAGCCCGATGCCGCCCGATCCCGGGACTCCGGGATCATGACCTGAGCCGAAGGCAGTTACTTAACTAACTGAGCCACCCAGGCGCCCCTCCTGTTTCAAAGTTTTTGTGTCATTGTACCAGCTTCTGGGTCATCTCACAGTTGGCATGTGTGGATTATCTCTTTTCTTAAAAGTTAAAGACATTTTCCTGTTTTTTGTACATTGAATAATTTTGGATTGTGTTCTGGATGTTGTGCACGTTATGGTTGTGCGTACTCTCAGTCCGCATGATCATCTGGAGAATGTTGTTGATGTTTGGTGTGAGTGGGCAGTTAACCCAGTTAAAGCCAAAACATAAGTTCTGTCAACCATGTCTGGGCGGGTGCCAGTTCACATCTCAGTCTGGTTCTCTAAACATTTGCTGTCCTGCACATATGCTGTTTACTGATTAGTCTGACTTGTACAGGCTTTTCAAATCCCTTTTGTTCTTAAGATCTTTACTTGTTGATTTTAGGTTTTTGAGGCCTTGTGCCAGTGATTTAGATTTTAGTTCGGGTCTCTCAGCCTTTGTTATGTTGATATGGACCTAACCTGTAGTTCAGAGGTCAGGCTGAGGCTTGTGCAGGTTCCTACAAAGAAGTAGAGTTCCTCTCCCCCTATGTATCTCACTTTCTCTTCTTTTTTCAGCTTTTCAGTTGAAAATTCTAAGTTCTATCTAAGTTTGGTTATTCACTGATTTCTTAAAGTGTCCTGACAACATAGTAAGACTAGCTGAATATAGGAAACTGAAGACTGAAAATTTAAACTAAAATTTATTGAGAATGTGCTATAGGAGAGACCTATGCTAGTTAAGGGGCACAACAATATGAATTACACATAAGCTTTATTCTAAAAAAAATTGCCATCTGGGATGCCTGGGTGGCTCAGTTAGTTAAACGACTGCCTTTGGCTCAGGTCATGATCCCAGAGTCCTGGGATCAAGTCCCATCCCACATCAGGCTCCTTGCTCAGTGGGGAGCCTGCTTCTTCCTCCTCCTCTGCCACATCCCCTGCTTGTGCTCACTCACTTGCTCTCTCTGACAAATAAATAAAATCTTCTGAGAAAAACACACACATATTGCAATCTGGTAGCACAACTAACATAAGATAGTATGATAAGTACTGTAATAGAATTGTATATAATAAGCGCATTGTTACAGCAAATATTTATTGTGTACCTTTGCCCAGCACTGCTCTGGACACTGGTGAACAAGACTGGCATACAGGAATAAAGTTAAGAAAACAGTTGAATTAGTCTGTGGAGGGATACCAGGAATTAACTGAAAGAAGTCATGTTTTAGAAATGTTCTGATTAACTACATGGTTTTCTATAATAATCTGTATCTGAGTACTGCATTGCTTTATATTTTGTCTATTTGATAGAATCATAAATAATATATTGATTCTCTCTTGGTATCTAAAATATAATGAACCTCAGTGTTAAATATTGAACTTGTTTTAGGCCCAATCCATATTAACTTCACAGATCAGTAAGACTTCACATTCTCAACAAAAGCAGCAGAATATACAAATTAGCTTTTTAGTAATTTTTCAATAATCGGTGTCCTAGTTTTAACATCTTATAAGCCTTTTTTAATGCCAGTGTTAAAAATAGATGAAGATAATTCCATTAGTGAAAGAAAAAGGGATGGTATCATTTAAATTTTAAATAAAAAGAAATGAAAATTACATATCCTCATCTGAATATTCATCTTTTAGAGACCTTTTTATACTTTCACAGTAACCCTTAGAGTTACCTCAGAGGTTCTCTGTTGGGTATTTGCTTAAACATAAGTTTTATTTGAATATTATTAATGTATTTTTAGTTTATCTTCAGGAAAAAAAATGACATTTAAAAATTCCATTGATCTCGTCACAAAAAATTCACAAGATTTTGCTTTAAAATTAGAACAAGATCAGAAGAAATTAAATAAGATCTTTGTATAAAAGACTTATACCATGTTTAAGTTAAATGTATTGCTGTGTCACAGACCACCCTGAAACTGAATGCTTTGAAGTCACAATCACTTAGATTTATTTGTGTATAATTCTGCAGTCTGGACTGGACTTGTCCTCTAGCTCTTGTGCTGGTTTCTCCCTGGGTTTCTTAGGCTGCTGCAGTTGTCTGGTGTGACTGGAGCAGAGAGCTCCAAGAGGCTCAGCCTGCATAGCAGCTTCTCGTCAGGAGAGCCTGAGTCAGCTCTAGAGACTGGCAGAGGCCTCTTCCTTCATGTGGTCTCTCACTTTTCAGTAGTCTGCCACAGTCATTTCTCTAATGAAACAGATATTGAGTATTTGATTCACCTTGTTGCCATTATTATTATATCGTCTCTGTGGGGGAAAAGCCAAATTATATTATTTTATTTTACATGTAATATCTTTTCCAGGAAAAAATAGTGACCTGTCATAAGTATAAGAGGTATCTACTCTTTGAAATAGTTTCTTTTTACCATGTCTTGAAAGACTGAATAATTGTTATATAATGTAATTAGCTTAATAACTATATTACGTTTTTTAAACAGGCAATTGCTGGCTACTTTGATATATATTTTGAGAAGAATTGTCACAGCAGGGTAAGTATCATGAATTTTCCCGTAAGAATTAATTATGTGAAATACATTGTATTTTATTTTTGTGCCCCAAGGTGTTTGATCATAAGCATTTTGCTGGTGTAAGCAATTGGAGCTTGTATTTGATGTAGTAGATTAATGTAGCATGATATTAAAAATCTTGTACTTCATCAGATACTTTTGAACTCTACCCATGCAGGTCATGTTCTCCACGGGCCCCCAGAGTGCCCAAACACACTGGAAACAAACAATATTTCTATTGGAAAAGCCATTTTCAGTTAAAGCAGGTAAGAAAGAATAGTAAAGGGAGAGATGTCTTATTCTTTTTGAAGTAAATACTATTCTTTCATTCTACAATGACTTTTTGTGTCATTTGTGTCAAATTGTGACTATTTGAAACAATATAATGGATGCTAAGTAAGATAGGATGTTCTTAGAGCTACATAAGTTTTGAATGGCATGTCATTTCATTGAAGTAGTGATTTAAAGAAAACTCTTATTTAGATTAGATTTATAATTCCTGCCATTTAAAATGTGCTTTAGTATGTAGCTTTTATTTTGAGTACCATAAAATAATGCTGAAAATTTCTTTTTAAGCAGTAATTAGTATACACTAATTAGGTTGCAAATATAGTTTTCACTTCCAAAGTGACTAAAGAGAAATTCATAGAGGTGAAGTGTAAATTAAAGAGAATGCTATTCAGTAGTTATGGTGTTCAGTATATGTGTCTAAAGGGTTCTCCACTGTCTGTACCTGCTCAAATTCTTTTTTTTTTTTTTTAAGATTTTATTTATTTGACAGATCACAAGTAGGCAGAGAGGCAGGCAGAGATAGAGGAGGAAGCAGGCTCCCTGCTGAGCAGAAAGCCCAACTCGGGCCTCGATCCCAGGACCCTGAGATTATGACCTGAGCCGAAGGCAGAGACTTTAACCCACTGAGCCACCCAGGTACCCAGATACCTGCTCAAATCTTAACATAGTGCTCAAGGATTGGCCCAATTCTACATTCCTCTGTCTTGTACCTCATTGACTGCTCACTCTGATGAGCACCTACAGTTCTTATGTACCCCTCACCCTTAGCTACAAAAGATAGAATTTGACTATGGAATCTCTTTTTATATAAATGGTTTATTACATATATATTATCCTCCCCCACCTTCACCGAAAGCTTTCTGACTATAAGAAACCTGAATGTACAACAAACTTCAGTGAAAAGAAACTCACCATCACTAGGAACTCAGGGAGAGAGGCCAGTTAAAACTACTATGTAAGAGACTGTTTCTTATCCATCACTACAGGAAAAAAAACAAACAAACATAGAATTTAACAAGGCCAAGTACCTATAATTATGTAGCCAAATGGAACTTTTATACTCTTCTGCTGATAGTCTTTATTGATATAACTTTATAGAGAAGAGTTTTTTACCATCAGGTAAAAATGTATAAGTATCCATAGCTAAAACCACAGTTTTTTTCTCGGCATGTATTCTGAGCAGTCTCCCCTGCAGCCCTTCTACAAAAATCTTGACAGCAGTATGGTTTGTAGAAGTTAAAAACTGGAGGCATCCTGAATGTCCATTAACAGAAGATAGATAAATATGATAGTTGCATACAGTAAAATCTCTATAACAGATAAATCATATATTTGTGAATATCAGAAGCAACATTAAGCAAAAGAAGTTGCAGAATGGTTCCTACAATACATTGTTTATATGGAGTTTAAAGATATGTGAAATAGTTACACATACACACACATAGTAAAAGTAGGAAGAAGTGATACTTAAAGATGATAACTGTGGAATTCAGTATGACTGCCCCTGTGGAGGGATAGAAATAGGATCAGGGAAGGCTTTAGGGGGTTCAGTGCCATAGATCTAAATTATTCCTTTTAGAAATTGAGAGAATTATGGGAGAATGTTAAGATTTGACAAAACACGGGGCGCCTGGGTGGCTCAGTTGGTTAAGTGACTGCCTTCGGCTCAGGTCAGGATCCTGGAGACCCGGGATCGACCCCCACATCGGGCTGTCTGCTCAGCAGGAAGCTTGCTTCTCCCTCTCTCACTCCCCCTGCTTGTGTTCCCTCGCTGGCTGTCTTTCTCTCTGTCAAATAAATAAAATCTTTATTTAAAAAAAAAAAAAGATTCGACAAAACTGGTGGGTTCGGGTGGTCATTATATTCTCTATATGTTTAAAATATTCCATAAAATTCGGTGATAGTTTGATTTCATTCTTGATGCATGAATTGAATTTAGCAGATGCACATAAACACTATTAGAGTAAAGCAGCACCTTGTCATGTTTTCACTTTAAGATTGCAATGCTATGGAAATAAAACCTTGATGGTCTCATTTTCTCTTTCTCCCAAGAGCTTGAGCACAGCAAAACTGAAGTGTGGAGAGCACAAATGAAATTTTATTGCATTTTCATTTGTTTTTGTTGGGTTTGTTTAGCTTTGGTATTTGGGTTGATATTTGGAAACTTGAAAATGTTACTTGCTTCTTCACAGTAACCATTTTATTATCTTAATGCTAAATTTAAAGGTGGTTCTAATTCATTCATGTTTTATCTTAAGGGAGATTTAAGATAGCATTTGAATTTTCTCCTACCTAATTACAACAAAGTATTATTTTATTCTAATGAATTTTTGAAATCCTAACTATTCATTACCCAGTAATCCTTAGTGTAACTGATTCAGCTTTTTTAGAATACTGTGAAAGAGGTATATGATTTTAATATTGCCTTGTCTACATTCTATATTTCTTTCATTGCCATTGTATATGTGCTTGTATTTAAATAAAGTAAGACCAGTACACCACAAAATTTTGGAATCCCCTAAAATACAACCAGGTAAGACTTGAAAGAGAAATTTCAAAGTAAGGAAAATGTGGTTATTCTCAGCATGATAGTATAAAGGAGGGAATTATATAAGGAAAAACAGCACCTTTTTTTTTTTTAAAACCTGTTAAATCGCTGGTGGTAGTACCAATGAGTAGAAGCCAGAAGTTGCTGGGCAGAGTACGAAAGCAGACATGCTAATCAGAAAAAGCCTCCAGAAATCTACATACAATGCCCCCTTGAGTTTTAGATGAGTACTAAGATGTATAGATGTAGGATGAAATGTCTGAGATCAAGCAAAGCATCTGAAGCAGTTGTGAACAAGTAATTCTCAGAGTTTACATGGAGCTCTGAGGTGTTCGAGTTTCAGCCACCTAGAGTAGGGACTCCTTTTGGACTCCTTTCAGTTCAGAAGGACCGTAGCTTCATATTGTGAATAAACTACTCCTAAAGTAAAAGGCTAAATTGCATGTTCCTTAACAAAGCTCGAAAACAAGCCTTAAAAGAGAAAAAAAACAAAAACAAAAAAAAACAAAAATTGGACCCAAGTAGCTTTATTGGCAACAAAAGAAAACAAAAAACACTGAACAACATAAAATTCATCATGGCCAAAACTTCCACTCAAACTTCCACTCAAAGAAACAGACCCAGAAATGAAATTAGCATACAGGCATGTTGAAATATAACTACTTTTATATGAGAAGAAATTTAAAATCCAAATAGAACTTCTAGAGGTGGAAATTATATCTGAAGTGAAAATGTCATTCGATGAAATTAACAGGAAAAAAGGTCAGTGTTCTTGAAGATGCAGCATAAAATGTATCCAAAATGAAGCACAGAGAGGGAAAAAAGATTTTTTTAAAGAAATGAACATTTCCATAGTATCCAGTGGGACAATGTGAAGCACAGTAATTTAAATATGATGAGAAGTCCCTGAAAGAAGCAGGGGCGGAAATATATTTGAAGAGACAATAATGGCCAAATTTTTCTTTCATTTGAAAAAAGATGTAACCCACAGATTGAAGGAAGTCAGTAAACCCTAGATAAAATCGATACAAAGAAAACACCACCAAGACATATCGCAAACAAATTGCCAATAAATAGTCATAATAATATAAAAGGTTTTAACATGATACCAGAGAAAGTGAAACAAAGGAACAAAGAATAATTTCAGAATATTCTCCAGAAGCTATGTAAGCCAGATGATAAATGACATTTTCAAAGTGCTAAAAGAAACTGTCAATCTAGAGTCTATATTTAGAATAAATATATTTCAAAAATGAAGCCTAAATAAAACTTTTCCAGAAGAAAAACACTAAAAATTCATCTCCAGCAGACCGTCAATACAAGATAAAGTAAGCACCTAAAGGGAAAGGAAAATACCACCAAGTGGAAACTTGAATTTAAACAGAGGAGTGGGAAATGTCAGAAATAGTAAATGTGGGGCGCCTGGGTGGCTCAGTTGGTTAAGCGACTGCCTTCGGCTCAGGTCATGATCCCGGAGACCCAGGATCGAGTCCCACATCGGGCTCCCTGCTCAGCGGGAAGCCTGCTTCTCCCTCTCTCACTCCCCCTGCTTGTGTTCCCTCTCTGGCTGTGTTTCTCTCTGTCAAATAAATAAAATCTTTAAAAAAAAAAAAAAAAAAGAAATAGTAAATGTGTGAGTTTGTAAAAAAGACTTTGTTTACACATTTTTATTTTTGTAAAAGATAATTCACTATTTAAAGCAAAAATAATGTATTATGGGCTTCAAAACATAGAGACATAAAATATATGGCAGTGATGAAAAAAATTAATGAGAAACTAGAAATCCTTAAGTTCTTACACTGTACATGAAGCGATTTAAGGATAAATTGTGATAAATATGTATATTGTACACACCAGAGGAGCAGGTAAAAAAAATGCTTAAATTAGACCACAAAATAAAGCTGATAAACTAGTCAAGATAAAATGGAATCTTGAGAAAAAGATTTGGTTCAAAAGAAGATACAGGGGCGCCTGGGTGGCTCAGTTGGTTAAGCGACTGCCCTTGGCTCAGGTCATGATCCCGGAGACCCGGGATTGAGCCCCGCATCAGGCTGCCTGCTTGGCGGGAAGCCTGCTTCTCCCTCTCTCACTCCCCTTGCTTGTGTTCCCTCTCTGGCTGTGTTTCTCTCTGTCAAATAAATAAAATCTTAGGAAAAAAAAGGGGGGGTGGCGCCTGGGTGGCTCAGTGGGTTAAAGCTTCTGCCTTCTGCTCAGGTCATGATCTCAGGGTCCTGGGATCTAGGCCTGCATTGGGCTCTCTGCTCAGCAGGGAGCCTGCTTCCTCCTCTCTCTCTGCCTGCCCCTCTGCCTGCATGTGATCTCTCTCTGTCAAATAAATAAATAAAATCTTTTAAAAAAAAAAAAAAAAAGGAAGATACAAACATAAAGAAATAGAAAACAAATGGTATGGGGCACCTGGGTGGCTCAGAGTCCTGGGATCAAGCCCGGCATTGGGCTCCCTGCTTGGTGGGGACCCTGCTTCTCCCCTCCCTCACGCACTCCCCCTGCTTGTGCGCTCGCTTGCTCTCTCACACTGTCAAATAATAAAATTAAAAAAAAAACAAGTGATATGACAAATTCAGACACGGATAATTATATTAAAAATGAGTGGTCTATATATCCACATAATGGAATATTATTGAGTGCTAAAAAGAAACAGTGACGCTATGAAATGACATGTATGAAATGACATGAAAGAATCTTAAATGCATATTACGTGAAAGGAGCTAATCTGAAAAGGCTACATACTGTGAGTCTAGCTATATGACATTCTGGAAAAAGCAAAACTGTAGAGACAATGAAAAAAACTAGTGGCTACCAAGGCCAGGGGATACAATCATAAGCAGAGCACAGAGGATTTTTAGGGCAGTGAAAATAGGCTCTCTCACCCAATGCATCTTGAATAAACCAGAATGCATGGAACAGCTATTTGAGATCTCTGAGAAGTAAGTAATAGGAGAGAAATGGGAGAAGACCAGAATTCGAATACCCTGAACTAGTGATAAAGTTATAATTTGTTTGTTTGCAGTATCCCCCAGTCTGGTCTCCAGGCAGCCTGAAACCCAGAATTAAGGAATCTGCAGAAACTAGCTCCTCTAGTTCTAACTTGAGGAATGGGGAAAGGATCTCCTAATGCTTAAAGAATTCCCCATTTTTCTTTTCTACTTTTCTCTTTGTTCTCTTTATACCCTGGCCCCCAGGTAACCCCACAGTGGCAGCAGTGAGGACCCACAAACCCCTTAAACTCTGAGGGATAGTAGGTAAATGAGTGGGTGTGGCTGTGTTCCAGTTAAACTTTATTTACAAAAACAGGCAGCCAGCCTCAAAGCCTTCCATAAAACAAATCCCAGGCACAGATTGCTTCATTGCAAATTCTTCCAACCACTTCAAAAAGAAACAACACCAATTCTATACAGTCTCTTCCAGAAAATAGAAGAGAACTAATTTTATAAGGGCCTTGGTACCAAAAGCCAGACAAAAATTGTACAAGAAAATTAAACTACAGAACATCTTTCTTGAATATAGATGCACAGATTGTCAATAAAATACTAGCAAATTGAATCCAGCAATATTTAAAACAAAAAAACAATGGTACACTAGGACCAAGTGGGGTTTAGTCCAGGAATCCAGGACTGAGCCAGGATATAAAATTTAAAAATATTTTAGAGTCATTTAATACAGTCAGCCATGCTAACAATCTAAAGAAGAAAAACCATGTGGTCACATAGTAGATGCAAAAAAAGCAGTAGACAAAATTCAGTATTGGGCGCCTGTGTGGCTCAGAGGGTTAAGCCTCTGCTTCGGCTCAGGTCTTGATCTCAGTGTCCTGGGATCCAGGCCCGCATAGGGCTCTCTGCTTGGCAGGGAGCCTGCTTCCTCCTCTCTCTCTGCCTGCCTCTCTGCCTACTTGTGATCTCTCTGTCAAATAAATAAATAAAATCTTTAAAAAAGATTTAATATCTATCCGTGATAAATACTCACAGCATACTAGAAATAAAAGAGAACTTCTTGAACCTGATAAAAGACATCCACACAAAGTCCATAGCTAGCATCATGCTGTATGGAGCAAAACTAAATGCTTTCCCTCTGTTTGGGACAAGGCAAGAATGTTTGCATTCATCACTACTGTTCTCTTGTATTGGAGGCCTTAGCCAGTGTGATAAGGAATGAAAAAAGAAGTAAAAGTCACTGGAAAGGAAGGAATACATCTGTCATTATTTACAAATAACATGATTGTATCCACAGTAAATTCTAAGGAATCTACAAAAAAACTGCAGACCTAGTAAGAGAATTTAGCAGAATAGAAATTGACAGGCCGGAAAAAAGAAAAAAGAAATTGACAGGCTAAAAAAAAATAATAATAATAATAATAATAATAAAGAAAAAAGCAAATAAAGCAAAAAAAAGAGAAGATATAAAGAAATTGACAGGCTAATTCTAAAATTTGTATGCAAATACAAAAGACCTGGAGTCACCAACCACTTTTTCAAAGAATCATATTGGAATCCTTATACTAGGTGATTTTTAAACTACTAAAAAGTTACATTAAACCAGACAGTAAGATACTGTATTACAGATGGACATAGAGATTAATGTAAGAAATAGAGAATCCAGAAATAGACCCACTTTTGTATAGTTAATTATATTTTTCCAAAGGGTCCGTGTAATTCAATAGGAAAATGATAGTCTTCAAGAAATGGTGCTTAGAACAACTAAATATTTCTATAGGAAAATAATCTTAATGCTTACCTTATATACTATATTCAAGAACCAACTCTAAATGGGTCGAAAAACCTAAATATAAATGTATAAAACTGCAGAAGTTCTGGAAGATAACGTAAGAGATAACCTTTGAGACCTGGGGTGGGCAGAAGTTTAGGAAGGTGTGAGATAATGGTAAAACTCACTAAACTGCACATGTAAAATGTACACATTTTACCGTATATAAGTTATGCCTTACTAATGTTAACTAAAAAAAAAAAATCCTCACTGTGCTGTCAATATTTCCAGGATAACATCCAAATTCCTTACCATGGGCCTTTACAATCTGACCATTTTTCATCATATCCATTGCCACTGTGTTACATTCCAGTCATAAGCCTCAGTTCATATGAACTTATACAGACTGCTCATTTTTTAATTTTCCTATCTTTTCTTATGCCATGCCTTTGTCTAAGATAGTTTACCTAGAAAGCTATTTTCATCTCTTTCACTTGATAAATTTCAATTTTCTCTTTATTATCCAGCTTATTTCTATAAATCTTTCCCCATCTTAAAAAATTAATTGCTGTCTTCTTTGTTTTCCTAAATCAGTTCATGCATACATCTGTGTTAGCACATCTCAGTAGGCTGTGATAAAGGATTCTAAAACATGATGAGTTATTTATCTTTCTCTTTTTTGATCTGATGGTAGTATTTGCCATATTGTAAATGTTTTGCTGAATATATAAATAAGTATAGTAATATGCATTGACACTGAAATCTCATTTCCTCTAATCACCTTGGGTGACATCATGCCGAAGGCATTTACTGGCTGTTTTATTTGGTTGTCCCATTTTGTCAACTCTGATGTTCTCAAAAATTTTGTCATACTATTGAACTTGAATAGCTTGGTATTCATAGTTATCTTGGCATGTTTATCTTGGCATGAAGAGTTCTATGTAGTTGTGTTTAATTAAAATTAAAAGTTTTAGACTCATGCTCTAAAGTTAAATAAAGCCAAGAATGTCTAATCAGAATAATTTACTGGGTATATAAGCCTTATCTTAGTATCCAGAAAGTAATATGATAAGATTTTTTAAATAAAATATTATAAATATGCCTTTCATCATGCTCCCTGGATTGTGGGTCCTGGAGGCAGGGTGTGAATATCTTCAATAATGGTAAATCTCTTTTCCACCCTTCAGGGTAGACTTGATATTTAGAAAGTAAGAAAAGATGTTGTATGAATAAGGACTTTCTCAGACTAAGAATTGTACATTTGGCCACAAGCAAAATGGAACTGTAAAATAATGAGCCTACTTTGTTTTATTTTGCTGTTTGGCTTTTTAATTATATTTTATTCACAACCTAGATCTAAAAATATTTCAGAAGAAATACTGTTAACATTTGAGCACTTGCAGCATTCTGGGAGTAACAGACCACCCTCCCAGAATTAAGACTTTTAAAGTAAAGAGCACTTACTTTAAAGTTTAAATTCAGTCTGTTTGTCTCCTTTCCTTTAATGAAATATTTTTATTGTACAAACTTATATGGCAGTGTTTACTGTAAAAATCCATATCTTTTTTATGTAATTTGGCTTTGAGAATATGAATAAAATTAGGCTATTTATTTTTCTTTCTCTAGTAAGCTTTTATATGGTATAAAATCCATTTCTCTTTTTTTCTTTTATTTTTTAAGCTGTAATAGTGATTATAATGACTTTTAAATTTTACTCCTTCTGGGGAAATGAAATTTCATTGCTCCGGAAGAAATTAATTTGAAAAAGCCACTAGAACAGAATTGAAATGAAATCAATTTTGTTCTTGATTGAACTGCACACTGCTTTGTGGTAATGATAGCCGTCTGCCAGTGATAAAAACAAGGTGGTGCAGCTCAGCTCCACAGAGAGTATCCTTTGCAGCCCCCACCTCACTCTCCACGCTTAACGGCATCAGTCATTTTATATCTATTTGACACTGATTAATTACTACGATCCATTCTGGTATTACAGCCACTGCTTTGGCACTTTTGTCAGGCCTAAACAATTGACGGGAGTTCAGCAGTGTGAATTATGTATTTATTACTGTGACCCCTCATGCTATTTAATTAACTTAAATAAGTGCTATTTGCACCCTCATTTTGAAACTAAGATTATTATAGAAATAGTTACTTTGCTTGTATTTCATTTTAAGACATGGAAATTATACTTGCTTATAAGGTAATTACTGTTATGATGTTTTAATTATTCAGATGTTTTGTTTACTAGTGATGCTTAATTTTTTTTCTTTCACAAAAATTTAACAGAAGTATCCTTTACTAGTTCATCTTCACTTGTGCTGTATTTTACATAGAACTCTTAAATGTATCCCTTAAACTTGAAATGAAGAATTTGATGACCTGCTGCATAAGCTCTGTAGAACATTTTTATTTTGACCCTTATCCTAAGGATTGACGAGAACGTTTACAAACAAGGCAACTTAGATTTCGTTAACACCGCCTGGGCACTTAACTCCGTAGCTTACCAGTAAAGGACATGCACTAAAAAGAAACATTTGCAACAATACCTCATATACAGCAACAAAATCACTAACTTGAATGCAGAAAGGATTTTTTTTTTTTACATGGCAGTTAAACATTTGAAATAATACCCGTCACCACTGATGATCACTGAAATGCAATCAAAGCAGTGAGATTCTGGTGGTTGTTTAAATAACAAAAATAGTTTTACTGTTTTTCTTTTACTCATTTTTTTGTTTGGTTTCAAATAACACCGAGTGTTGATGAAGATGGCAGGAATGTAAAACTGGAACATACTTTATGTCCATTTTGAAAATATTCCACTTGATCATTCATCCTAAGGAATCAAATCAAAATTCACTTTTTAAAAAATATTTGCTATTCTAAGAAGTGAAAGTAATAGTGTTTTACATTGCCTTTCTTTTTTCCTTTTGTAAGATTTATTTATTTATTTTGGGGGCTGCAGAGAGAAAAATTCCTTATGGCAACTCCCTGCTGAGCGTGGAGCCCCATAGGGGGCTCCATCCCACTACCCATGAAATCACAATAGGAGCTGAAACTAAGAGTCACACACCCAACTGCCCAACCAACTGAGCCACCCAGGCGCCCTACATGAAAGTAACCAAGTTACTTTCTTTAGAGTGTCTTCCTTTGTGGAATTTTGTTTTCATTTTTGTATAACCAAGTCTTTAACCTTTTCCTTTTGGTTTCTGACTTTGGTTTCATACTGAAAAAGATTGTATTACTATATTTACACATTGCTATTGAATTCTTTCCTCACTGACTTAAAATGCCCCCACTTACCATGTACTGAATCATCATAACAGATCTTTTGGTTTCTTTACTGTATTCCATTTATCTATGAGTCAGTTTATTCCTATAAGTCAGACTTACTCCTAAGTCCTGAATTTATATATAGTAAAAATTCACATATCTTCATTATGTACTTTGATGAGTTTTGACAGATGTATGCACCATCCTAATCAGGATAAAAATATTTACATCACTCTAAAAATGATCTCCTATGTGGCTAGTCATTCCCAGCTCTAGTTCCCAGACCCAAGACAACCACTGATCTGCTTTGTCACTATATATTAGTATTACTAATACAAAAGTATTGGTATTCTTTTAAAATCTTGTGCCTCTTTGCTTAATATATTTTGGGGTTCATCTGTGTATCAGTGGTTGCTTTTTATTCTTAAATAGTATTCCTTTATATGTCCATACCACAGCTTATTTACCACATTCATTTGCTGCTAGACCGGGTTGTTTCCAGTTAGGAGCCATGATGGATGAAGTAGATACAAACATTCATGTAGGGCGCCTGGGTGGCTTAGTGGGTTAAAGCCTCTGCCTTCAGCTCAGGTCATGATCTCAAGGTCCTGGGATCGAGGCCCGCATCGGGCTCTCTGCTTAGCAGGGAGCCTGTTTCCTCTCTCTCTGCCTGCCTCTCTGCCTATCTGTGATCTTCTTTGTGTCAAATAAATAAATAAAATCTTTTTAAAAATTTCATGTAAAAACATGTCTCTTTGTGGACATTTTCATTTCTCTTGGGTAGATACCTAGGAGAGGAATTATTAGGTCTTATGGCAAGTGTATGTTTAACTTTATAGGAAACCAGCAAATTTCTTCAAAAGCACTGCACTGTTCAAATGTTCCTACCACCATGGTGGGTTCAGCTGCTTCACGTTCTTGTCAGCACTTTTAAAAAGAGTTAGCCATTTTAACTTGCTCTTCTGTCTGTGGAGTAATAACTGTACGGTTTTTTTAAGATTTTATTTATTTGACAGCGAGAAACACAGAGAGGGAACACAAGCAGGGGGAGTGAGGGAGGGAGAAGCAGGCTTCCCGCCGAGCAGGGAGCCTGATGCGGGTTTCCATCTCGGGTCTCCGGGTCATGACCTGAGCCGAAGGCAGTCGCTCAACCAACTGAGCCACCCAGGTGCCCCAGTAGCTGTACTTTTAATTAGCATTTGCCTGATGACTGATGATGTTGAGCATCTTTTTTATTGGCTCCCTGCCTAGCAGAGAGCCCGATGCGGGCCTCGATCCCAGGACCCTGAGAGCATGACCTGAGCTGAAGGCAGAGGCTTTAACCCACCACCCAGGTGCCCTACAAGGCAGAGGCTTTGACTCACTTACCCACCCAGGCGCCGTACAATATGTTTATTGGTCATTTGTATATTTGTGTGTGTGAGGTGTCGTTATATTTTGCTGGGGGGGGGGGCGGGGTGCGCCTGGGTGGCTCAGTGGGTTAAGCCTCTGCCTTTGTTTATGAGGGATATTTATCTGTCGTTTTCTGTTAATGAATTTATCTTGTTTTGGTATCAGGGTAGTGCAGCCTGGAAAAGATATGTCGAGGAATATTCCTCCTTCATTTTTTGTAAGAATTTATGTACATTTGGTATTATTTTTCCTTAAACATCTGATAGAATTCACCAGTGAACCTCTGTGGCTATTTTCTTTCTTTTCTAATGTAAGCATTTAAAGTTATAAATTTTTCCACTAATCACTATTTGGGCTATAGGTGGCCACATATTTTTATATGTTGTGATTCCTTATCATTCAGATCAAAATGCTGCCTAATTTTTCTTGATTTTTATTTTGATTTATGGAATATTTAGAAGTCTTTTGTTTAATTCCTAAATGTTTTGGCATTATTTAAGTATCTTTCTCTTAACTTTTAATTTATTCAGTTTTGGCCAGAGAACATATTCTATATGATTTCTTTATGTTTAAATGTATTAAGATTTCTCTTATGACCCAACATATATAGATGTAATCTGTCTTGCTTGGTTCTGTATATGTCAGCCAGGCCAGGTTGGTTAATAGTGTGTTGTGAAGTCTTCCATATTCTTTCTGGTTTTCTATCTAGTTGTTATTGCAGTTGTTGACAGAGGAGAGGTGAAATTTCCAATGATAGTTGTGGATTGTTTGTGTCTTCCTGTAGTTTTGTCAGATTTGCATCATGCATTTTGAAGCTCTGTGGTCATACAGTCATAAAAGTCATTATGTCTCTTTATGATTTGAATGATTGTTTTGAAAAATGTTTCCTTATCTCTGGTTATGTATTTTTTCCTGAAGTCATCTTTGTCTGAAATTAATACTGCCACTTCAGACTCTCTATGATTAATATATGATAATAATATAATATAATTGCATTACAAAGAATATTATATAGACTATTTCTCCTTCCTTTTACTTTCACCCTGTCTCTATATTCAAAGTGTATTAAACACATTACAGTTTATGTTAGTATCTGTGATACTAGATTTAATTCTGTCATTTACTATTTTTTTCTCTATCCCCTCGTCATTTACTGTTTTTTTCCTTCTTACTTTTTTTTTTTTTGGATTGAATACTCTTTATTATTTCATTTTATCTCCACCCTTGGCTAATTAACTACATGTGTTAGGTTTGTTTTTACAATCGTTGCTCTAGAGTTCCAGCATGCCTCTTTAGCTTGCCGAACTACCATCAAACATTAGTACACCATTTCATGGATAGCTGAAGACTCTCAGTAATTTACCCCTCTAACCGTTTGAGCTATTGTTACAAAAATTTAACTTCCCCAAATGGTGCTCTACATGGATTATCTCCCAATACATTATTGTTACTTATGCTTTAAATATTCAGTTATGTTTTAAATTAATTTTAAAATGTTTCATTTTTTGATCTGCTTTGTTCAAAAATTAAACATAAAGTTTCCCTAAAAATTAAATCTATTAATTTTTTTCAAAATGAGTGAAACATCTCACGACAATAAAAGAGAAGTGCTAGGTATACATTATTATTTTTCTGCCAGACTGTATTCCTTAGATTCTTAAACACATCTTCTGCCTTTCTTCTATAGGTGAAGCCTTGAAAGGAAGGATCACAGTCCACAAGAATAAGAAGGATCCACGTTCTCTCATTGTGACCCTCACACTGAATAATTCAACTCAAACTTACGGTCTCCAGTGAAAAGGCTACAGAAGCACAACTAACTTGCAGTTGTTAGTATGGGGGTGGGTTATGGGTAAGGGTTAGAGAGGGGGTTTTATGTGAACATGTGGATGATGGTTCCTTTCCTAATGAGTCTTCTCAATACTGAAAGACACATGGTAGGAATCTGATGTAATTTAGCTAAAGAAGGGAACAACAGGTCCTAGTGGACCACCTACATAATCACCGTCTTGGAAATCTGGTCAGTAAGATTTTACTAAAGGTAACTGTTACACTGAGTTTGGCTATGCTGAAAATCATTTAAATAGGCCTAAATTTGAAACAGAGATAGTCTTTTGTTGTGTTTAATGTTTCTTACTATAAATTTTAAACACTAGTAACTGATTAGTTGTTTGGATAATGTCTTATTAAACTAATAACTATACACAAACCCTTATAGATTTTATTGCAGAATTTCTGCCCTGAGGGTACTTTCTAATTGTATTATTTGCTAGAATATCAGAGTATAAGTAAAGAGCAAGTGGGAGGGACTAAAGTATGGAAAAGAATGTCACACAAATCATCTTTGAAAGACAGCTTAGTTGATTATCCTCTAGTTCTGAACTTCTCATTTTGTAGCTTCTTTTTTCTTTGCAGATATTCTGTCACCATATAGTTTTCTAGTACTGCCCAGGAAATCTAACTTCAATACTAAGTTTCATACAAGTTTTTAAATGTTGGGAAAAATAAGTACTTATTTACTAATATGATATCTTTTTCAAACTAGATTTATGTGCAGAGTTAAATATGTAACTGTTAATATACATACAGTTGTGTTATTTATAATTATTGGCTCAATTTAAATGCAAAATAGAAAATATTCAATAAAATCTGTACAACTGTTAGCATTATAAAATGGTATTTTAATGTACTAAAGCCTTTTATAAAATCAGAAGCATTGAAAACAAGTCTTATCAAAGGAATCATCTTTAAGAAAATGGATTTAAAGACAGGTGGGTCATACACTATTTTTCAGTTCAACAGCTGGTTCTTTTTCAAAATAAGACCTACACAAGGCAGCGTAGCATAGTGTTGAGTAGTGGGAGCTCTGGAGGCAGTACCTGGGTGCAGGCTCTGATGACAACTCTTACTTGCTGTTGGATCTTAGTCATGTTCCCTCACCTCTTTCTCCCGTTATGCATATGCCAGTTCATGAGTTAATACATTTGAACTACTTCAGCCTGGCACATAGAAGACACACGGTAAAGGTGATAGTATCACTAGTTAGTCAAGGATCCCTTTCACAGAATATGCACTGTCTAGATTCATTTGGGAATTGTTACCTCATCAAATACTACCTTAAGGACGTGAATTGGTGGGAATGTTTTAACAGAAATTAATGTTTAAAATAGCAAAAACTATTTGAAGAATTGTCTTCTGGTCTTAGGGAACCAGACTTCTAGCAATGGGAAAATTAGCCTCTTCAAATGATGTATTTTAGACTAGAGTCTTTTTTAAGTCTTGTTTCTTCTATTAGCATGATTTCTGTTTTCACTGGGTTAAACCAGCCAGCTTGTTTCTGAATTTAGAACATTATTAGAAATGTGTCGTGCTGATAATATAGCTCAAAGTACTTTAAATTTTGTCTGGATAGACTGCAGGTACAAATTTGGGTATGGTAGAGTGATAAAAATAAAGAAGCCCTGTAAAAAAATTTAATAGATTTTTAAAGTAACCAAAAACCATCTAATTTTTTTGCTATATATTTTTCATGTAAGTGAATAAAAAATTTTTTTCTATTTGAAAGATCATTTATCAAAAATGATTTTTTTTTTTTTAAAACTCTTGTTTGAATTGCCCAGATTTTCATCCAGTGGCTCTTTTGATTTTCTCCTGGTTATAAGTAGGCCAACCGTAGTTAGTAGATCTCTGTTTGCCTTTCCAGGCTGAAACATTCTAATGTGTGTACCTAAACATTTCATGAGAACATGAAAGTCCAAATGTTAGCTCTTTGGAATTTCAGCCGTTAAACTGCTTCAAAAAATTTAAAATTACATAGCCCTTGACAATGATAAATACACTGTCCTTTCATGCTGTGACCGATGCACATTTATGGATAGCAAACTACACTCCCACGGATTTTATTTTATTTCCATTAAGAAAATACATCTTTCCTCCTATTTTTCTTTGTGAAGATTAACACTGTTATATTTTAATGTATAGGATTCATCCGATTAGTCATCTCAATTCAGTAGAACAGCATTTTTTTAACAGAGCATTTTGGAAGGAGTGTTTCAACAAAACAACTCTTGAGGGTGTACAGCATTGCACAAAGTCATCCAATAAGGAGCCCAACTGCTAGGAACACATCATAAAATAAATGAGGGAGCTGTCATTTCACTTTGAAATAATCCCTGTTTGAGCGGGAGGGCAAGTACTTCTGGTCCTACAGGGTTATTTGCTTCTTACTACTCAATCTAGATTAACCAGTCTGGCCCACCTATGTCTTCTATTAACCTACCTTTCTCTCTTTTTAAGTGGAATATCTAAAATGTATTGTGTGATGTTACTGACTTAAGATCAGCCCAGACTAATCTCAGCAGTCCGCTATCAAGTGGAGGGAGTGTGCTAACAGTACTACTAAAAACTTTGAATAGGAAAGATTAAAACAGGATCATATATCACTTAACTCCTGCCAGTCATGCCAGAAATGATCCTTTAAGCTACTTGGCTGTAGCATAGATCCAGAACATCAGGGGATTCAGATTTTTCTGTGAAGAATAGCTCAAAACCAGTATTGAATCTACAATGCTGACATGGAATTTGAATCTGTGATGAAAGGCAAGGTCAGTGAGACAGCTGAGATCAAGCATTGCCTACTGTGGGTTGGCAAACTATAGCCTGGGGCCACATCCACCCCACTTTCCATTTTGAAAAAGTTTCAGTGGAGCAGAGATAGCTAATAGTATAGGTAGACTATCTCTTCACAAGGTTCATTAATGGCAATGGCAGAAAATATACACCCGACAGAGCACATACAAAGACTATAGTTTTTACAAAAACTTGAAGCTAAGCAGCTATTTGTACTTCATTTATGAGACTTAGAGGATTAACCAAGATTTACCCTAATTTAAAATACATATATATAGAATTTACATACTTGAGACTGGGGTTTGGAATTGTAACAGTGCCCTGTGCAAAGGAAATTAGTACACTAAAACTTGTAGCTGATTATCAACTTCATTTAGAAAGTTTTAATAAGACAGAAAATGGTACGAACAAAACTTTTTCAAAGTTAGAGAACCCCACCCATAAGCTACTAACTAAACTAATGAAGGATTTCTGTGAATCTCACTAACCTCTGCATTTCCTAAGGGTCTCTGGACCCCAAACTAACTGCCAACATTAGGAGATACAGTTGGGGAAATTGCTTTATATCAGCACTTTTCAACATGACTTGAGGCTCCCAATGCCTGCCTTGCTTGGTTCTCACCCTAGAATGTGGTGTTCCTGTTGTATTAATGCACTAGGCCCCATGGGGAAGGTAAGTATTAAGACCCTGCCCAGCTATCAAAGGAGGCCATGTTGCCTTGGAGGCTCATGTATTTTTAATGATTTTGTGTTTGTTTCCTTACTATAAAGTTAGGGCAAATTTTTCAAGCAGAATGATGAGTAAGTAAAGTACTTTTAAGGTGTCTTAGCAATCCACTTGTCTATTCCAATAAAGTTTTGGGTGCTCAAAAAAAAAAAAAGCCTATCAGAGAAACAGTTTTCATATAGTGCCTCACCATCTTGGCTAACATGAAACAGTTAGCATTTATTTAGCTGTAGAGTTTAGCTAAATATATACAAAAATAGTCTGTCATTGAGTTCACTGTAATTTTTTAAAATTAAGGTAACAATAGCTTAGATAGTGAAGGAAGATGAAGGCCCAGCCTCCCAGCTTGTTCTGCATCCCAAGCTGATATCCCTGTACAGGTCTGTATGTCTCCTCTTCTCTCTGAAATTCCTTGGCCTCCCAACAACATTGCTTCCCCTGAAGACTCCCACACCAGTGTGCTCTCCCACACCATTTATCTCCCTAGATTTGGATGTGCAATAGGTGACTTCCCTGCTTTTGGTTGCCCGTTATGGACCATTCTCTCCAAATCCTTCCTACCCCCTCCCATCTTTATCTTTTGTCATCAAGACTGTAACACAGACCATCTTACCTATCCCCTCCCCAGCTCCAGATTAATCTCCATTCCTTGGAAGTTTTAACTGCCACCACTGCCCCCACACCGCTCCTGTTTACTCTGTGAATTTAAGGTTTCATGTGAATGATCCTTTTATACCCCTGACCTTTTGACTCGACCTCATCCAGTGATCTTGCCCTTTACCGTAACTCAGCCACTCCTGTGGTCATCCTGTAGAACTGGACATACCCAGGACTCAAAACTCCTGTGTAAATCTCAACCTTAAGTATCATTCTAACCACCTGTCTTTTCAGCTTCCTTTCTTTTGTAATCCAATTCCAGCAATCCTTCAGCTCCACCAAGAACAAAATCCATTCATTCATGCCACATGTGTTTTGTCCCTCACCCCTTCATGTTTACACCTACCTTTTGGATCAGTTTAAAATCTGTAGTCCATCATTATAAACTCCCCTTTTCATGTAGCTGCAACTTCTTCGCCTTTCCTTCATAATTCCAGACCGTAATTCTGCTTCTAATCCAAGCCCGTGACTGCACATATGCAGCTCAGTGAGGCTGGAGGGAAACACTCAACCATACTGATGGTCTAGTCTTTAATTTATGACTCCTAATCTCAGTTGTCTAGAAGTCATTCCTTATTTCCCTGGTCTTTTTATCTCACAGTCTCCTCAACTACTATTTTATACCTTTTCTCCTCTGGCCTCTAGAACCTCCTCCCTCATTCTTTCAGCTGAAGTCCTTGTTCCCTATTTTACTGAGAAAAATAGAGTGAATCTGAGAACTTACAATGGTTTCCACACAACACACCCCAGCCAATCTTTATGCCTGTATATTGTTTCCCTACTAAGTGAACTTCTGCTTCTCACCAAAGTGAGCCTCTCTTCCTGTGTCCCACATCTCCTTCTCTAAGTAGTTCAAAAATAATGCTTCAGTGAATCTCCCTGTATCATCAGATTTTCCCTCCACCATTCTCCAGTTAACATGAAAATGGGCTAGTATTTCATCCATGTTGGACGTGGAGCCCAACACAGGGCTGAACTCATGACCCTGAGATCAAGAGTGGGACACTTAGCCAACTGAGCCACCCAGGTGCCCCATGATGAAATAAATTTTAATGCCACTTTCCTTTTACATTGAGACCACACAAAGAGTTGTCCATGTTCACAGTCTCTCTTGCCTCTCTTCCCATTTTTTGAACAACTGTATTGAGATACAACTTACATATAATGAAATGCATATGTTGAGTGTACAATAAATGACTTGGCAAGTGGATGCATATATTCAATACCCCTATTAATACTTAGAACCCTTCTTTCAAACCAGAGCGTTTTCTTGTGCTACTTTGCAGTCAACATGTATTCCCACTCCCTTTTCCAGAAAAACACTTTCCTGATTCCCATCAAGATAAATTTGTTTTGCCTCTTTTAGAACTTGATGTAAGTGGGATCATATAATACGTACTCCTTCATTTCCACCTTCTTTCAGCACAGTGTTTTTTTGAGATGCATCATGTTTATTTGTGTCAACGTTTCTTTTTTATTACTGAATAGTGTTCCATTTTATAAATGGAATTCTATTCATCTGTTTATCCATTCACCTATTGGTGAGCATTTGGATTGTTTCCAGGCTGAAGCCATTATGAGCATTGGTGTAGAAAGCCTTTTTAAACCCGTGCTCACCAGGATTTCTGCCTCCGTCACTTCATTGAAACTATTTTTACCAAGGTCACCAGAGAAGTGTGCATGTTGGTAATTCTGGTGACCAGTTCTCAGCCTCATTTTGTTGTATTGGATTCTGATGATCATGCTCCTGGAAACATTCACTGTGGCCTTCCCCACTCTTCCTTCCTCCTTGACCACTCTTCAGTTTCCTTTGTTGGCTTTTCCTCACCTCTTCACTTTTACATGTTGGCGTCTTAGTCCTGAGATCTCTTTTCTTCCCATTTTTCTGCCCATCTTCCCTCCCTTGGTGATTTCATCCAGTTTTACTGTTTTAAATACCTAGATATTGATTCCTTAGCATGTATCTCCAGCCATCTTTCTCCCACTGCAGGCTGCATCCAACCGCCTACGTGCCTTGTCTACTTCGATGTCTCCTGGGTATCTGAAACTTAACATGTTTCAAAACTGTATTTCTGATCTTCCCCAAACCCTGCTCCTGCTATCTTTCTCTGCCTCACTTAATGGAATTTCTTCTGTTTATTAGGCCAGAAACCTCAAGGTCATCCTCGACCTTTCTCCACAACTCCACATCCAAGCTGGCCAGAAAACTATTGGATCTACCTTTAAAATATATCCAGAACCAAAATAGTTTTCACTACTTCTACTGCTGCCATCCTGGTCCAAACAAGCATCATCCTCCCCTCAGTTATTAGTTCTCAAAATGTAGCCGGCAGACCCCTGGTGCCTCTAACATAAAACTCTTTCAGAAAGTCCAGATCAAAACTGTTCTTGCAATAATACTGACACATTGTTTGCTTTTTTCTCTGTATCAGCATTTACACTGATGATGCGCAAGCAATTGCAGGTAAAGTGCTGGCCCTTTAGCACAAATCAAGGCACCAAACCATACTAATTGTTTTATTCTTCACTACTACATACCCTCTTTAGAATGTCCTTGGTGGCTCAGACCATTGGAGATCATTCTCCTCTGAGCCCGCCAGTGTTAAATGAACCTCCGATCCTCCAAAAATAAAATAAATAAAATGTCCTTGTTGACATGGTAAATATTAATTTCATTAGATCTTAACCCTTGAATATATGTCTTTTAATATTCTGTATGATACTAATAAAACACTGCATGCTGAAATACAGTATTTGTCTCCAGGGAAAGCACTTGTGCAATTGACGTGTGACCTAAACTAGCCACTTTTTTCATAAAATATTATTTTTACTCGAAAGAATGACTGAAAAACTAGGCAGGCATTGTACTGCAAAAGAAAAAAAAAAGAGCTCATCACTTCAAATAAAACAAGTGGTAGACTTTGTTCCTAATGACAGAATATTGGTTTTCAACCTCAAATTGGAATTTTTGAAAACCTTTGTCTATCATTAGGAGCTTGAGGGCTTCCCAGTCCTTAAGACTTAAAGATTAGTGGTGTGGGGAAGAAAAACAACTTTTTGCTCTACTCTTAAGTTCTCGACTATGACCTCTGTAAGGACAGACAGACTAACAAGAGAAAAGCATACAAATTTACCTAACACCGATGTGTATTATTGCACTTCACTTTATTGTGCTTTGCAGATTTTTTGCAAATGGAAGGTTTGTGGCAACCACTATTAGAGCCATAATTTTTAACAGTATTTGCTCACTTCTTGTCTCTGTAATTTTGGAAATTCTCATGATATTTCAGACATTTTCATTGTCAGTATATTTGTTATAATGATCTGTGGTCAGTGATCTTTGATGTTACTGTTGTAATTGTTTTGGGGCACCACAAGCCGCACTCATATGAGACCGTGAACTTTAACTGATAAATGTTGTGATTGTTCTGACTGCTCCATGGACTAGCCATTCCCATTTCTCTCCCTCTCCTTGGGTCTCCCCTAGTCCCTGAAAACAACAATATTGAAATGAGGCTAAAAAAAAAAAGAAATGAGGCTAATTAATAACCCTTACAGTAGCCTCTAAGTGTTGAAAGGAAAAGTCACACGTCTCTCACTTTAAATCAAAAGCTAGAAATGATAAAGCTTAGGGAGGAAGGTGTGTCAAAGGCAGAGACAGACTGAAATTTTGGCTTCTTGCACCAGTTAGCCAAGTTGTGAATGCAAAGGAAAAATTCTTGAAGGAGATTAAAAGTGCCACTCCCATGTACACACACACAAATTTTAAGAAAGTGGAACGCCTTTTTGCTGATAAGGAGGAAGTTTTTAGTGGTCTGGATAGAAGTTTTAAGTCAGCCACAACATTGCCTTTAGCCAAAGCTTAATGCAGAGGAAGGCCCCAAGTCTCTGTAGTTCTGTGAAGGCTGAGAGAAGTGAGGAAGCTGCAGAAGAAAATCCCACAAAGGTTGAGACATGAAGTTTAGGGAAAGAAGCCTGTCCATAACAGAAAAGTGCAAGGAGAAGCAGCAGGTGCTGATGGAGAAGCTCCAGCGTGTGACCCAGAGCGTCCAGCTAAAGTAAAAGTGAAGGTGGCTGCACGGAAAGTTCTCAGTGCTGACAAAACAGCCTTCTGTTGGAAGAAGGTGCCATTTAGGACTTCCATAGTTGGAGAGAAGTCAATGCCAGGCTTCAAAGTTTCAGAGGCCAGGCTGACTCTCTTATTAGGCAGTAATGCAGCTAGTGACTTTCAGTTAAAGTTGGAGCTCTTTTGCCATTCCAAAAATCCTAGGGACCCGAAGATTTATGCTAAATCCACTCTGCCTGTGCTCTGTAAATGGAATGACATACCCTAGATGACAGCACATCTGTTTACAACATGGCTTACTGCATGTTTTAAGCCCACTGTTGAGATGTGCTCCTTGGGGTGGGGGTGGGGAAGGGCTTTCTTTCAAAATACTATTGCTCATTGACAGTGCACCTGGCACCCACGAGCTCTGATGGAGATGGACAGTGAGATGGAGGTTATCGTGCCTGGTAACAACACATCCATTCTGCAGCCCATGGGTCAAGGAGTCATTTGAACTTTCAAGGTTTACTTAAGAAACACAATTTGTAAGGCTAGAGCTGCCACGGATAGTGATTCGTCTGATGGGTCTGGGCAAAGTAAAAACTGAAAACCTGGAACGGTTTCACCATTCTAGATGCCATTAAGAATATTTGTGGGAAGAGGTCAAAATATCAACATGAACAGGAATTTGGAAGAAGTCGATTCCAACAGTCATGGATGACTTTGAGGGGTTCAAGAGTTCAGCAGAGGAAGTAGGTGCAGAGATAGTGGAAATTGCAAGAGAAGAAAATTAGAAATGGAGCCTGGAGATGGGACTTTCTGAAATCTCATTATAAAACTTAAAGGCTGAAAGACTTCCTTCTTACAGCAGAGCACAGAAAGTTGTTTCCTGAGATAGAATCTGGGCCTGGTAAAGATTGTTGAAATGACAACAGATGATTTAGAATATTATATAAACAAGTAATAAAGCAGTGAGAATTGGAAAGGATTAACATCCATTTTGAAAGACATTCTACTGTAGGTAAAATGCTATCACATAGCATCGTATGCTACAGAGAAATGATTTGTATATGAGTCAATCAATGCAGCAAACTTCATTGTTGTCTTATTTAAGAAATTTCTACAGTCACCCCAGCCTTCAGCGGCCAACACCCTGAATAGTCGGCAGCCGTCAACATCATGGCAAGACCCTCCAGCAAAAAGATTAAGACTCGCTGAAAGCTCAGATGATGGTTAACATTTTTTTATCAATAAAGTATCCTTAAAGTATGTACACTGTTTTTAGATGTAATGCTTTCACAGCCTTAATAGACTGCAGTAGAGTGCAAACATAACCTTTATACATCAAAAAAACAAGAAATTCAGTTGGCTGGCTTTATTGTGACATTCGCTTCATTGCAGTGGTCTGGGACCAAACCCACAATATCTCTGATGTATACCTCTGTAAGTTTTACATAACACAGGAGCCTTCACAAGGAAGTCAATGAAGACCCAAAGAAACAAACCTGAAGGTTTCATGCTAGGTTTGATGAAGAGTGGAGAGTTATAGGAAGAGGGGATAGGACAAAGGTAAGCTAAATGTGTGAACTGGGGGAAACAGCAAGGCCTGTTCCTTTGGGGCCTACCTTCTCTGTGTTTCTTCATTTTTGGAGATACTTTTCTTTTCCCAGGACAGGAGGGCCCCTCTCACATGAGAGTTTTATGGCCCACTTCAGGGGAGAGTCAGTTTTTTCTGAAGGTGGAAGACATCTTGAGAACAGTCAAATATATGTTCATTCTTATGGTCACTGTTGAACACTGTGAGTTCGCCTATTTACCGAGAAGCAACAAATCATAAGCAGAGCTAACAAAATAGAAGGAAGGGAGGAAGGAAGACTCCTTCCTGCACGTGCCATTTCTCAGATTCCTTCAGCTTGAAATATTCAGTGTGCCAAGATGCCATATTTTGGGGGTAGCATGTCCTGAACCTGAGCAGAAGTAATAATAACATTCTTGATTTTTGATATTATATAATGAAAGTTATCAAGATTTGAAAGATCTGGATAACTCCATGAACTAATATTCTCTCCCACTCAAAAATGCATAAGGTTACAAATATTCTAAGGACAAGATAAAACCTGGGTTTTAATGGAACAAAATACATTTATTGATGAAGTTTTAGATTCCACATTGCAACTGACATTTAAGAAACTACTGCTTGTCAAGTTTGGGTTGGGTATTGAAGAAGGTTATTTATACGAGTCTATATTTTCTTCATAAACCTCACCCAAAACAATGTATCTTAATAGACTAAATGCAGCAGCAGCTATGGAAATCCAGCTGTATCCTACTAAACCAGAGAATAAAGTGATGTATAAAAATGCTAAACAACTTCATTCTAAATATTTTTTGTTTTGAAAATATAGTTGTTTTCATAAAAATGTTAATTTTACTAACATGTGGGTTTATTCAGTGAATTAATAAGCAAATATAAATGTTTCTCAGTTTTAATTTCTAATATGGTAAAATACCAATAGATGTAACCCACCTGAACAAAAGCTCTTTGGGGTTCTTAATAATTTTTTTAAGTAAAGGGGTCCTAAAACCAAGCAAGTTTGAGAACCACTGACTTAAAAAAATTTTTAAGACCCTCCTAACTGGTCTTTGTGCTTCTGACCCATTCCATCCTTCCCGCTTCTATCTTCAGTACAGCCGCTGAGGAAATCCTTTTAAGATATAAATCAGATTGTTACTCATTTACTCAAACATTCCCAGAAGCTTCCATTCTCACTCAGAGTAAAAGCTAAAATCTGTACATTCACCTACAAAGCCCTTGGAAGTTACTTCCCTCCCTGGAACCATTTTCTATACTTTCCCACTGACTCATCTCCAGTTATGTTCACACTTGATGGGCACACTTCCCACAGATGGTCACCTAACTCACTCCCTCATCTTCAGGTCTGGGCTCAAGAGTTACCTTCACGAAATTTCTCTGCCAGGCCAGGTAAAGTTGCAAAACCCACGCTCACACTCCTAATTCCCTTCCTTCCTTTATTTTTATTATAGCACTGTTGCCCCTAATATACTCTATGTTTTATCAATTTATCTTTTTTTAAAGATTTTATTTTATGGCAGATCACAAGAAGGCAGAGAGGCAGGCAGAGAGAGAGGAGGAAGCAGGCTTCCTGCTGAGCAGAGAGCCCGATGCCGGCCTCCATCCCAGGACCCTGAGATCATGACCTGAGCTGAAGGCAGAGGCTTAACCCACTGAGCCACCCAGGTGCCCTCAATTTATCTTTTTTATTGTCTTCCTCCTCTAGAATACAAACTCCAGGAGGACAGTGATCTTTGTCCATTTCGTTAACTGCTGTAGTGTGCGCTGGCACATAGTAGGAGCTCAATAAGTATCTGTTGACTGAAAAAAATGAATGCAGTGTCTATAACCAATAATGTATTCTGGTAGTTTGCTATAATTAACCAGTGATACTATGGCAGTTTCTCTTCGTTAGTCCCTTATTTTATTATCTATGAATTACTTCATTTGCCTCTCCAATTAGACTTTTTACATATCATTAGTGCACATTTAAATGTTTCTTTTTTTCTCACCCACAGTGATGTTTTAGAATTTCAAAGCCTGGAGCGCCTGGGTAGCTCAGTCAGTTGACAGTCCGACTCTTGATTTCAGCTCAGGTCATTATCTCACGGTTGTGAGATCGAGCCCCACATCGGCTCCACCCTGGGCATGGAGCCTGCTTAAGATTCTCTCCCTTTCCCCATCCCTTCCCCTAGTCATGCTCCTCCTCCCAAAAAAAATCCCAAAAACAAAATTCAGAGCCTAAAATGTTCTAATGGTTCTAAGCCCACAGGAAAACCCTGGATTTTCATTTTCAATAAAACTCCCCAGAACATGCAGACCTGCCTTTCGGCACAAGCTACCAGTAGAGATTTCTGAATCAACAAGCTAGGAATGATTTTTGTTTTTTTAGTATAGTTGACACACAATGTTACACTAGTTTCAGGTGTACAACATAGTGATTCCACAAGTTTATGCTATGCTCACCACAAGTATGACTGCCATCTGTCCTGATACATCACTATTACAACATAGACTGTCCCTTAGGCTGTGTTCCCATGACTTGCTTATTCCATAAATGGAAGCCTGTGTCTCCCACTTTCCCACATTTAATGATTTTTGACTTACTTGCACATTGATCCTTTTAAAAAGTAGATAATCCTGGTGTATTTTAAAATTGGCAGAGGCTAATTCTGCTGTATTAGTGTGTGCAAATTGGATGGATATAGTTTAAACATTCTGAAAAAGATCAAGTATATCATTTCCTTTTTTAAATGTATTTATTTGAGAGAGAGAGTACAGGGGGAGAGGGAGTGGGAGAGAGAATCTTAGGCAGACTCCCTGCTAAGCATGGGACCAACTCAGGCAGGACTGGATTTCCCAACCATGAGATCACAACCTGTGCCTAAATCAAGAGTTGGATGCTTGACTGACTGAGCCACCCAGGTGCCCTTCTAATATATTATTTCTAAAACATTTTAATATTGTTTCATTTAGTAATAGGGAAACAAAGAAGAATTATGAGTAACTAAAAATCTCTTCAACACACAGCTACATAAATGAATATCAATAGTTCAGACTAGTTTAGCTAATGAGAAATCTTGATCAGAAAACTTTGCTAAACCCTGTGGATACAGTTCTATAGCAATAGCAACAGCAAGGAGTTGTTTTGAAGTGGTGTTTTTATCCCCATCTCTATCCTAAAGGTTTTTGAAAGAACAAAACCTTTTGCATGGTTTAAAAAAGTGGCTTTGAGATATTTGCGGAAAGCAAGCAGCGCATGTCTTTCCCTCTTTGGAACTGGACCTGAAACCACAGGAACATGAGTGGAGCCCCAGGTCTTTCATAAGTGTGTGCGTCCCCAATGACTCTCCTGCTGGGACCATAATAGGATCTATTCCCGTTATACCTGCATGTGCTCTGGCTGCTCATGCTGTTCTATGGTATTTAGTTTAATGAGAGAACTCCTGTGATCCAGGGCAAAAAAAAAAAAAAAAAAGCCTATGTTTTTCTTAAATAGGCAAAGCCTAACTGAGGAAATTCAGAATTATTTTCTCTGCTGCTATTTCATGTGAGCAATATTTGATGACAATCTTGAATTGAATATGCTGAGCCAGGAAGATGACTGTAGTCAATCTCAAAAATCTCAGCCATGGCTGGGCAGACTGCATCTCACAGAAGTCTATTTAGCCTTGATAATATGGAAAATCATCAGCTGGGAGATTGCAATGACCTAGTCGAAATATTGAAATAATCTAGTGTCTGTGGAATAAGCAATAAAATATAGCTGTGAAGTGTTTAAAGAAGCTAACAATGGAAATTAAGAGTAATAGACACTGGGAAGTTTATGGCAGTAGAAATAAGTGAAATCCTCCTCTATCATAGAGAAAAGGAACAGAAAATGCCTAAAATGGGTGCATCAAAAAAATAGAGATATATTATTTAGGAATGTAAAAGTGACCACCACAAGAAAAATTTTAAATTATTTAATAAATTTAAAGAGGTTGGTTCTTGAGAGGAGTTGCTTCAGAGGACTGGAGCAAGGGACTCCTGTTTTATTATTATGATCTCTTGCACTCTTCGATTTTATAACCAAGTGTATGTATATATATTACTATATATTATATAATATACAACTATAATATATAGTATATAAAACACTTTTATATACAGTTTAATATATATAGTAAAAATAAAATACTTAGGTAGTAAATCTGATACTCAGGTTGGAGCAGGAGAGAGAGAAGGAACGGGTCTGGGACGTCCGGCCAAAGGGCTGATGTGATATATCTGATCTTGCTGTTGGCCTTGTTCAGGTGTGAATGATGAGCCAGAGGATTTGCGTGGCCTGCAGTAGTCCTACTGTCTTAGCCTTCCTGTCCAGATTTGGATCCAACACAGGTAAAACTCATGAGAGTAAAGAGCATTACAAAGTACAATTTCAAAACTGAGTTATTTCCACATCCTTCGGATGGCCTAGAGAAATGGTCCTATCCTGGTCAAGCTACCTATATAGGATTATAGACATGAAATAACTATGAGGGGGGTGAGTGGGGGGCCCTTTGTCTGCTCAGCCCCATAACAAGTCACACTTTAGAAAGAGAAATCTTGATTCTGTGCTCGCTGCTCATGCTGGAGTTGGAAGAGATAAAGGATTACGTAACTTGTTGGTTCAGAAATCTTTACTGTTCGCTTTTACCACTTGTCCCCAGGTGCATGTCTGCACGTTCTGGGGATCTTTATTGAAAATGCAGATCCCTGGGTACCATCCAAGGAGATTCTCATGCTCTAGGTCTTGAATAGCCTCAGGAACCTGGTGTCCTTCTGGACTGGGTGTGGGAACCACTGCTTTCGTCCAGTCTGGTTTATGTAACCCTTCCAACAATCTTAAGAAACAGAAGACCAAAGCTAAAAAACATGGAATCATTTTCCCCAAATTGTACTTACCAGTGAAGTCAGTATTTTAAGCATACACGTCTGCCAAAATGTGCTGGTAAATGTTTAACATCCACTCCTCCCAAAACAGACCTCCTCCCCAAAAAAGAGCCCTGATGTGGAGGCTTTACCAATTTTGGTAGTGTCAGTACCATTACCCTGGCTGATTTCAAGTTACTAATGTGCCGTCACTGAATGTGGAGCTGGGAAGATGCTCAGGAGCCCACAAATATTTGCACATATACAGACACAGTGGCCTGAGTAGAGCTATAGGCATAACCTTATGTGAGAACCTAGATTATAGTCAAGGGCAATAATTAGGAAGTGATAAAGTCTTAAGTATCCATTACATTTGTAATGTTACCTTTGTAATATAAGTTATTTAATTCTAGTTTTAATTTTTAATAATGACTGAGTTGAGCCACTGGCTTTCACAATCACCTGAAAATTGAACCCTTGGCTCTCACGAGCTGCCCCAAGCCAGTGTGCCTAATCCAAAGCCCTCTCTAATCACATTTAAAAACACATGGTCTGTGGAATACAAAGTCTTTAAAATATTTTTAAAGGTCAAATATGTTTGGGAAGTGCCATGTGATTGATTTGCTTCTTTAAAAATGTACCATTTACATTGGTGTATCTACCATTTGCATTGTACTTTAGTACTTAAGAAGTAATGGGGCAAAGAGACTGGTTAACCTCAACGCCAAGTTTCCCTTTACATGCAACAGCATCCTGCGGGATGGTTGCTCCTCTGAGCCTACTTGGGGACATGCTGTGCATTTGGGGAAATCCTAGCACAGTAATTAAAGCACCGGCTCTAGAGCCTGACCACCTGAGTTTGAATCTCGGCTCCTAGTTGTGGGTCTTTGGGCAAATGTAAACTTGTTCAGCTATAACATAGGCATAAGAGTAATTCCTATTTCCTGTGGTCATGGTGAGGATCAAATGAGTTAACATATCCATAAAGTGCTTAGAGCAATGCTGGGCCTCTGAGAAGTGCTACCAGAGTATACACCAGGATCACCCGTGTTTTTACACCGCTGGGCCTCTAGCACAGTCCTCTGGTCTCCAGACTCTCAGGTTTCCCAGCAAGCAGTATGTCAAGAGGCCACTGGTCTCTTGACATTCTTTCCTAAGTTCAAGGCATTTCTAGCCACACTAGAAGAATTTAGAATTTGTCCTTTTCTTCCCAGAATGTACCAACTTGGAGTGGGATTTTAGATTTTACATTTAAATAAAAATGCCCTTAATTGGAAACCATTTAGATAGCCTCGACATCAGAGAGAATGTTCTCTTGCCATCCAGAAGATGATGGTGACTTTATAGCAGGCCCCTTCCTTCTGAGTCAGCATCTTCAGGAGGAGGAATTGTCACTTTTCACAGAAGACTGGCTCCAGGGCCTGGCCTTCCTAGCTCTCATGCAGCCATGGCTTCTCCCAGGTACCTGAAGGGCACAAACCCACTGCTGCTTTGCCTTCTTGCTGACTTAGCATGCTGCATTCTGCCTGAGTAAAAGGGATGGTGGGGAGGTGACCACATGTGGAATCCCACAAGAGCCGGCTTAAGAGAAGCTAGCTGTGACTTCACCTTAGCTTTGAATCTGATTTTATTTGAAAAAGTGTGAGTATAGGCAAAGGGCATGAAGAGGTCTCTCAAAAAAACACATAAAAGACCAACAGCTATAAAAATATTTCTAACGTCACTAATGATGTCAAAGAAAAGTAATAAACTTAAGACAACGTATTTCTCATATTAGGGCAAAGTTGTTTTTTTTTTCCTAATTGATAAAACCTGGTAGTGGCAAAAGTGGGAAGAAACCAGCATTCTTTGGCACTAGTATCAGGGACTATAGATTGTTTTTGGAATATTATTAAATACAAATCAATATTTGAAATGCATGTGTCCTTTGACACAGCAATATGACTTTAGAAATTTATCACCAGAAGGTAAATTTGGGCCAGGAAACACGAGTGTGTGTTTAAAGGCTCAAAATGGCTCATAATTATAAAAAATGGGAAGCAAAACTAATTATGTACGTCATAGATTAAATTGTTGGTCTTGATGCTTCACCCTAGTCTGCACTCACGTGTCTCTCTTCATAAGCAAAGTCTCTTTCCCCGTTCCTTGACTTTGGACTTGGCCATGTGGTGTGCTTTGAATGGTACGTGTGCAGATTCTTGGTTCCAGAAGGAAAATGAGAGACATTTGGAGGCGAGCCACTCTTGCCCCTATGGAGACAGAGCCCCGATAAATTGAAGCAGAACATCTCAGCTGAGGCCAGCCCAAGTCTACCGAACTCCAGCCAGCCTGCAGATATGTGATATGTATATAACATTATATATATCCATCTACATCTATATGTACAATTTATATAGACTATGTATAGTCATATAACTTACGTATAAGTCACTCCAACAGAAGGTGATCTGTTAAGCAGCAGTGGCTCACCAATACAATCCATGTGTGATGCCACACCGAGCAGTTGTTACCGGCAATGGTATGATCTATACTCACTGGCGTGGAAAGACGTCTACTCAACATTGTAAAGTGAAAGAAATCAGATTTCAGAACACAACCTATCTAGGTACACTCACACACACATACAGATACAGGAATGGATGTTTTGGTTATTTCTGGAGGGTGGGAATCAGGAATTCTTTTTTCTTTTCTCTGTAGTTTTGTATATTGCTTTTATTTTTCAAAGAGCTCCTGTGTTTTTTAGAATTGGAAACATGGCCACAGCAATAATTGTGATCTATACTGAGAACCAAAAAGATGACTCGTTTTAGAATAAAAAGAAATGCAGTTAGGAAAAGAGGAGCCCAGGTTACATGCAACCTTGAAAGGTGGGCAGAGTTCAGGTGTGATGTATTGAGAACTAGAAATAGACATAGTAATAGTTAACATTGATTGGTCCTCACTCTGTATGCTGATTCGTGAATGATCTCATGTAGCCCTCATAGCAACCCTAGAGGTCATAATTTTAATTTTCCTCATTTTACAGAACAAGAAACAGGTTCAGGGAGGAGAAATAACTTGCTCTGGATCACACAGCTTGCGTTTGAACCCAGATCTGTCTCCAGAGCCCATCTCCCTTCCAGTAGTCATGCTAATTCTCATTGCATGGCTCTGAGGTGAGGAACGGCATAGAGAAGTGACAAGGAGACACTAGGTATGCAATCCAAACACCTGAGCTCTTACAGCTTGAGGGGCTGTGGACAAAGGATAGGTGGAAGGCATTATAGCACAGAAGATAGGTCAGAGACTCAGCCACAATCAGCTGTCCAATCCTATCTCTCAGCACGTAAGAGCTGAGTATTGTGCATCATTTACCCAGGCCCCTCTAACCCTGGCTTTATCCTTCCATGAAAATGTAGAATAGATAATAAATACCTTCTCCATAGTCGTGGGAATTACTTCAGTGCATGGCACATGAGCCCAATGGTTGCTAATATTTTAATATAAGTAAAAGCACTTTGGAAAACCTAAAATGATCAACAGATACTAATAGTTGCAAGCTACAGTTTGAATGAACACAATATTTAAGGCAGGGAGACATTCCACTGGGAGAGTCCACAGGACTTGGCAACAGCTGGCACCTACCAATGAATGAGTGTGACAAGTTTAAAAGGTCACCAAAGTTTCAAATCTGGAAAAGTAGTGATGATCTTGATGAAGAAAGCTTCATTACTGATTTGTGGAAAATGTGTTGAAAAGTCTGTTTGTGGCAATGAAGGGCTGTCTCTGAAGGAGATGTTCATTCATTCATGCACAAGTACCCACCGTGTGCCTGGCATGGGCCTGGCGCTCTAATATGCTATATATGCAGTGGTGCGGGGGGACACATCTCAATCAGATGATCACACACATAAAGGTAAAATGCACCTGTGATCAATGCAGAGCGAAGAAGAACATGGGGTTATGAAAACAAAGAACCGGAAAATGTTTTCTGAGAAAGTGATGGTTTAGCTGAGATCTGAGGGATGAATGTTAATTTAAACGATCTCATTCAGGTGGTCACTTTGCAGATATGTGACCACCTCCCTAAGAGGCAGTTCCTATTTGGTCATGTCAATCAGAGGTTCTTAAACCTGAGCATGTACCTGAATCATGTGGAGGGCTTGCTGAGTGTGTACCTGAATCACGTGGAGGGCTTGCTGGGACAGCCACTGCTGGGCCTTACCACCGAGTCTGACTCAGCGTGTCGGGCTGGGGCCTGCAAGTGGATGCCAGTGCTGCTGATCTGGGCCCCACTCTGAGACCCCATAACCTCCGCTGTAATGAACACCCATACCTCCTCTTGCCAACTAACAGAACTAAACACGAGCAACTTCTAACAGATGTTTTCCAGGTTACGCACCACAAACATCAATTTCCAAAGTCTTTTGGTTGAAATGGTTTTACACCAGGTTGAATGTTAACAGTACATGTTCAACCTTTCTCTTTATTGAAAAATGAAAAAACAAAAAACACCACCATAATTGTAGCCTCGCCCTACAGTTAGCCCTGGGTGAACAAATGTCAGAGCACTGTAAACAATGCGAATGGACTCTTTGAAGGGGGAGAGGAGTGCCTGGCCCATGAGACCCTGTGGGTGCCGAGCCAGATGCCATGGGGCAGGGGAAGGGAGCTGGCCAGGGAGTGTGTTAGTTCCGGATGATCCCCTAATTTCTGGCATGGGAATTCTGTTTCTGGGAGGCTGGGAAAAGGGAAAGCCGTCAGCCTTCAACCACTGATCTATTTTAATACTTTGCAACAATGCCACCCAAGAAATGCATGAATATATCCCCTTCTAAACAAACCAAAGCAGTAGCAATAAGGCCTTCTCGGCACTCATTCTTCTCTTCCTTTCCCCAGAACTGATTTCTGCTGTCAGTTTAGCATTTGTTTTCAGACCCTCTTCCATGCAGTTTCTATGGGAACAATTGATTCTGGTTTCCTGCGAAGCTATCACACTCCGTGTTGTTCCACAACTTACTCTTTTTTTTCCCACTCATCGGTATGTCGTATGGATTTTTCCATGTTCGCACAGAACTCTAACCATGCTCTGCTTATTTTTTGCATATTACTGTGTAAGATAGAGCTAATGAAGTTCCTTTACAGACATGCCTCTAAGCAGCTTCCTCTCCTGCCAGTTTTGCTGGTATTGTTTTTTCAGCAGGCAGGTGTGGGCGCTTCTTGAAGGCACATATGTAGAAAGAGCACCGTGGAGGCCCAGTATTTGAGTGTTTTACGTTTTAACAGATAGTGCCAGACTGGCCCCCTCCTCCCACCCATGGGGGTGCCTTGCTTCCGTACACGTGTGCCAATAATTGGTAATTCCAAACAGTTCCATGGCACCGTGCTGGTGGGTGAAAAAACATATTTCATTAATGTTTTAGTCTTCATTTCCTTCATTACTAGTAAATTGGAGCATATTTTAATATTTATACTATCCATTCGATTTTCTTAGCTATGAAGCACCTAGTCATTATTGTTCTTTTGTGTTAACTTTCTCTTACTGATTTGAGGCGTTCCTTATGTAGTCTAAATGGGAATCCTTTGTCTCTGTTTTGCAAACACTTCCATCCATATGTTTTCATTTTAGCTTTATTTATGGATGTCTCTTCTAGGATGGAGAAGTTTCATTTGGAATAGTCAAATTCATCATCCTTTTCCTTTTAAGGGCTTTGCTTTCTGTATCTTGTTTAAGAGGGTCTTCCTGTCTTCAACTATCTTGGTCCTACGTATGTGAATTATCTTTAACATCAGTGAGTTGTAGAGCCAGAAGTGATCTCAGAGGCATGGCAGTCTAATCATTTCATTGTAAAGCTGAGGAGATGGGGCACAAACAGGGAATGTGGTGTGTAATGCTAGCACAACTCCCCCAACCCTGTAGCTGAGTGATGAGCCAGGTCTTGAGCCCAGGGTTTCAGATCCCAAGGAAAAGGACTCTAAATTATTCCCTGATGCACCCACCATGACTCTGAATAATCTTATACAGAGATGCCCCTGACTGAGAGAAAGGTCCGTGACAGTCGGCACTGGGGACCAGAAGATCCAAGTGAGAGGCATGCCTCTCTCCAGAGCCAGGCTGCCCGTCCCCTCACTTATGGGGAGTGGTGTGTCTCTCCTACCTACAAGCTGTATGGCCTTGAGGAAGTAATGTGCTGCCTCAGTTTCCTCATCTCCATGGTAGAGATCAATAATAACACCACAAATGGTTGTTATGAGATTATGTGCAATGATTTATCCATAGGGATTTGGCATGTAGTTTGTGTCCAGTAAATATTAGCTATTATTTATTAATAACAACAACATATCATTATTCTTGCTTGTTTCTGGAAACTTCTGTACCTTGGCTTTCTGTGGCCTCACCAGCTCACGGGTGCCTGTTTTGGGCACCTCTTCTCTACTCCTCCAGATCCCGCCAGCCCACCTTGAACTCTAGCCACTATGTGGTGAACAGTTCAGCACAGACTTCAGCCTGCTTTGAGCAGGGGCACCTGTCAGTACCCCCCGTTGGGCTGACTCTCCCGACACCCTGGGTGGGACACCTGAGAACTTGCTGGAAGTGCTGGGCAATTAACACCCTCGGACCACTGTGACCAGGGGGGTGCTGAGCCAGTGGACAGACGCTCCCTCCTTTTCATCCCTGGGCACAGTCCTGAGATGCAGGCTGTTAGATTCCCAGCAGCTCCTACGCATCATGAGGTGGCCGACTCAACAACACATCCTCATAGTATATGTTTCACTTCCCCTCATCCCTCCCTCATGCTCCTTGGGGTCAGATTCCCAAATAAACTAACTCCACACAGGCTCTGTGTGATTATTCAGAGTTATGGTGAGTCTCAGGCTCTGCCTTCAGGGAGCCCAGGCTAAGATATAACGGGACAGAGGTATCTCAGCTGTCACATGCTGGTCTCCAGCGCAGGATCTCAGGCTCAGTCCCCTAATCCAGCACCCTCCTTCTCCCACAGTATTTCTGGGAATCCTCAAGGCCAGCTCCCCTGTTTCTGTGCATCTTCTCCACATGTTCTTGGCTCTGGGACCCTCACTGATCATCACTACCTGAGAAGCCACTTAAGGTGTTCTCTTGTCCTTCAGATCCTGCCTGTGTCTGGTGACGATACATGCCTCCTCAAAGCACTGTGTTCTGGCATTCCCAGACCTGCAGCCCTGAGGAATGAAGGCAGCACTGTGTTCCCAGAGCAGTCGCTCAAGGAAGCCTCATGGCAGTGGGAGAGCTCATGGGAAGGAGGACATGCCCCCTAACTGTCTCTCATCACCAACCCCTTTGGCTTGGGTCCGCTTGCAAATGGCTCTTCCAGTGTGGCCTTCCGCTTGCCCTCCATAGGGCTCAGACACAAGTCTGTGGGACCAGGCTGGGGACCAAGAGCCTGGCAGGTACCCTACTCCCTTTGCCAACCCTGCCTTTCCCCTAAACAATAGCCTTTTCAAGATTAGGAATCTGAACTTATCTGTTTATCTCATAGATACCTGAACCCCATTTTAGACTATAGCCAAGACCTCCGGTGTACTTGAAAGATAAAGTGCCCTGTGCACTTTACTGGTGAATCGTTTCCCTGGGCCTCAGACATACTGGTTAATGTTCATTCACTGAGACTTGGCTCAGCTGTTATGGCTCCAAAGCCTTCCTTGTAACCCTCCTCCAGGCAAGGTCAGGAGTTCTTTTTGCTCTCAGACTGAACCCTGTATGGGCTCTGACTCGTGTCAGACTGTTGCAATCATTTCTAGTGCTGCCATTCCCATCAAACTGGCCAAATCTTGAAAACAGCCTGTCTTGCTTTGCCTTTAAATTCCCAGTTTATAGCCTGGCACTTATAGGCACTCAGAAGATGTCTTTCATGTGAATGAATAAGACAACAATACACTGAGATCTTCTGGGAAGTGAAACTATCACTAACAGATGGATCCAGACACAGACCAGCTCAGTAAGACAGGGTAGCACCGAGGCATCTAAATGCTTACTTGTCCCCTCCTCTAGGCTGTATGCTTCATGACAACAAAGAGTCCATGTACACTGCTGTATCCTCATACCTAGAAGAGAGCTTAGAACCATATATGCCCCCCATCAGTATTTATTGAATAAATGAATGAACTACAGATCTATTTCTACACATCTCTTTGGAGACACTAACTGGCTTGATTTTCTGGTTTTCATCCCTTCCCAGGTAGGAGGAGGACATTGAGCTAATCTTCCTCCCCGCCCCCTCACAAGAACCCAATGGTGTACTGCAGAGGCATTTTTGCAGTTGTAAGCTTGAACCTCAATGTCAGGCAAGCCAGAAGTGCACCCCAGAGAGCCAAGGGGATCAGTCATCCAGAAACACGGTGCTGTGGATGGGCTGACAGCAGGTGAGAATTTGGCCACTGAACTGAAACTGTAGGGCAGAAGGTAGAGGGTACTTTGGTATATTTTTCTTTTGATTTATTGCTTTTGTAAGAAGTGATTCATGTACCCAGAGAATTATAAAGATAATTTAAAAATCACTGCATATCCTGCAATCCTGAGGGAACCACTGTTAACATTATGAATATCCTTGCAAGAATTTCTGGACGCATGTGTTAGGTACATTCACCTACAAATGACTGACAACCAAAATGATGACGATGTAAACGTGATCACAGCTCATTTCTCTCTCACGTGGACATCTGCATAGGTGGTTCAGGATTGGCAAGAATCTCCACCGCATCAGTCACCCCAGCTCATTCTGTCTTGTCACTATATTGTCCGTGGCCTCCATCTCATGTTTCCAAGGACAGCATCTGCATTCTAGAAAACAAAGGAAGGAAAAAAAAAAAATAAAAAAGGAGAGATTGCAAGAGAGGTCAAAGGAATACATATATTTCTGCTTATATCCCATTGGCCCAAACTAAGTTACACAGTTGCAAAGGACACTGGGAAATGCAGTCCTTGTTCTGGCAGCCATCTGCCCAGCTAACAAATCCTATTACCATGAAAGAAAGGAGAAACGGATATCCAAGGTATCTGGCAGTCTCTGACATAGTGTTTATGCAATAATATATAACAGGATCACAGAGACAGTATAATACAGATTACAAACTCTGGAGAAAACTGTGGGTTGAAATCTGGCTTTGCCACTTACTCTTCAGTTTTCTTGTCAAAAACTTGGGGATTCTAACAAACCTATTCCAATTCCTGTTGTGATGATTAATGAGCTAATGTATGTAAAAGGGCTTAGTGCAGAGCCTAACAATAAGCTCTCAGTAAAGTCACCTGTTAATCTTTTGTTCTTTTTTTTTTTTTAACATTCCCTAATATAGCTTGGATAAAGTTCTTTTTTTTTTAAGATTTTATTTATTTACATGACACACAGAGAGATCACAGGCAGGCAGAGAGGCAGGCAGAGAGAGAAGGAAGCAGGTACCCTGCCGAGCAGAGAGCCCGATGTGGGACTCGATCCCAGGACCCTGAGATCATGACCTGAGCCGAAGGCAGAGGCTTTAACCCACTGAGCCACCCAGGCGCCCTTGAATAAAGTTCTAAGTCATCATCTGTAAATGTACTTATCTCATCCTTTTAACAACTTCATAGAATTCCATTATGTGGCAAAAACATAATTTACTTAACTAGTTCCCCCTTGATCACCATTTTAGGTTGTTCCTAATTTTTGCCATGTTCAACGATACTTGCATCAATATTATTTTGTCCTTGCATGATTATCTCCTTAGGATAAACTTCTAGATGTGGGATAGCTGGGTAAGGTTCATGCAAGCAATTTTTATAAGTAATGACATTTCACCAAGGGTGAGTATCATTAACAACTAGTGCTGAGGATATGGGAGCATTCCATTATAACCAAGTTTTGAGCACCTACTGTATGCTGAACCTTGTGCTGGTTGCTGCAGAGGGTCCAGAAATAAAAAAAAGCCATGCCCTGCAATTGGGGAGGAAATAACCAGTCAGGATTTGTGAATATAAAATTCAGATGCCGTGCATGTTGATGATGTGGGGCTTGAGCTAGGATGGGAGTCAGAGAAGGTCTCCCTGAGGAAGTGCTATTTCACCTGGGACCTGAGACCCAAAACATGTATGGTTGTGGGCAAGGGGAGGATTGGAGCAGGAAAGCATTGTCCAGGGGGAAAAGAGAATGTGTGTTGAACAGATAAGATTATGGCTAAGAATATACACTCTGAAGCCAGAGCATCTGGGTCCAAGTCATGGCTCTGTCACTGATTACCTAAGAACAATGTCTTCATTCCTCAGTTTTCTCATCTTTGCAATGGAGGTAATAGTAATTATAGGGTTATTATCAAGATTGAAGTTAACGCACAGGATTTAAAAGAGATTCTGGCAGCTAGAAAGCACACTAGTATTAATGCTTTCTCATCTTCCTCTCTTTGCTTAAGAGTCAGCCCCAAACTGAGAGTTCAACAGTCAGCATCAAAGCCACCGGTTTGCTTCCCCCATTTTCACCAAGGGTTTCCTCTTTCATTCTTTCAAATGTGTTACTGAACAGCTCCTGGAGTGTAAGCAAAATAGTTCCAGACCCAGACTTCGAGAAACAACTGTATGGTGGTGAGAGATATTTAAAATTATTGTGTGGAGAAGCACAGGGTGATCTGTGAGGGCTGATCAGGGGCACGTCCAGTGAGGACAGGACGAAGAAGCCAATATCTAGGGGACAAGGGGATTAGGGGAAAGAGGAAACTGGCAGAGGGAGCAGTCTACGGAAGGACCTTGAGAAGGGCATGTCTAGCACGTGGGAGGGACTGAAAGACGTGGGAGGGACTGAAAGACAGCAGTGAGCTAAGGGGAGGAGTGAGTGAAGGCAGAGGCACAGAGGGAGCACAGTGGGAGGCAGGAGCACAGGAGGTCTCCAGCCCCCAAACAAAGACCATCTTGGAGCCTCAGGGTGAGCGTGCTGAGTCCCATCATGAACTCCTATATCACCTCTCCAAGGTCTTCACTTTTGCCACCCAGAAGCGACCTTCCTTACAGCCACTAGTTTCTCAAAACTTTCCTGTACTTGGTTCCCCAATAATCCTAAACTCAGCAGGAAAGTCCTCCTTACGAGCACTTGTTCAGGAAAGAAACAGCATCTACTGAACGCTCGTATGGATCAAGGAACATTATGACCTTTTATCCATCTTTCCTCATTTACTGCCTGACAATCTCTACAGTGAGTATTATTACCTTCTTTTGATAAATAAGAAATAGAGACCCAGGGGCGCCTGGGTGGCTCAGTTGGTTAAGCGACTGCCTTCGGCTCAGGTCATGATCCCGGAGACCAGGGATCAAGCCCCGCATCGGGCTCCCTGCTCGGCGGGAAGCCTGCTTCTCCCTCTCTCACTCCCCCTGCTTGTGTTCCCTCTCTGGCTGTGTTTCTCTCTGCCAAATAAATAAAATCTTTAAAGAAAAGAAAAGAAATAGAGACCCAGATAGCATAAACAACTTGCCCAAAGTCACACAGATGGTAGAGTCAGGTGTCTGAGGTCCAAGGGTGAACAGTTACCCCATACTGCTCCGACCGTGGAGCTCGGGGCTTCACATGGGCTTGTTAGAATCTCAGGAAACCACTTGCCTGTATAGTTTCAGTGTGATAGTTTCAGGCAGCGGCAAGCTGAAAATTACAGAAACCTCTTTTCAACCAAGTGTAGAGTTCATTAAACTGCAGGGAGCTTTTAATATCTTCAGCATTTCCCGGCAGCTCTCTGCTCCATGAATAAAGGAAAGAACTAATGCCCACCCCTAAAAAGGTGAATGAAAGCTTTTGCTAACTCAATACCGCAGATGAGTATCTTCCCCCATGGCCACAATTACCTCGGCTGGTCCCAAGTTACATCATTGCTAGTGAAATGATTAACAAAATAATGGTAATGGTACCAACAGTAAATTAAATGGAAATAAAAGGAGCTCAGTGTACTATTCAATTTCCCACTTGGGGGCCACTCCTGAGTTGTGTTCTTCAGCTTCCCACTGGGAATTTCCACATGTAAATAAATATGCCTGGTTGAAACTGCAGACTTAGACCTCTGCATGGGCCTAACCCAGGGATTGCTTCTCTCTCTTGCCAGCGAGAGTTCCTGAGGCTAATGTCAGGGAAGATGGATTCCCCCTCCCCCCAAAATGTTCCAGTGAATTATGTAAATAGAGACAAACAACTTATAGGACTGACCTCTGTCACACAATTTGACATCCTCGTGCCCTAGCCAAACCAAGTGGAAAATTGGATTTAAAGAAAACGAATCAGGACTTCCATTGCAACCCAGATGCTTTGTGGTGTCTGGCTTCTCACAACCACAAATCAACGCAACCCCACCAAGAGAAATTACCAACAGATGTGACAAGGAATAGGCATGGCCATCGGGGGCCACTTCATGTCATCAGCAGGTACCTATCTTGTCAGAAGCCCTTTTATTAGAGTTTCAGCCATAGCCATTTGTTTTTCTAATATTTCACCGTACAAGAAGAATGAGAGCCCTGGCTTTAAAATCCAGCTCTACCCCTCATTGTGTGATTTCAGACATGTTACTTAAAAAGCACTCTGGGAACCATTTTTTCATCTTTAAAATAAGGATAATAATAGTACCTATTGATGATGTGGCTTGATAAGTAGATAGAGAACACAGTGCCTGACCCAGGCTAATTCCTCGAGAAATGAGGTCTGTTCTTATTACTATTAGCCTCCAATTAAAGGTAGATTCCATTTCAGGAATAGTATAGCAAAGTAATTTGGAGTAAAGCTTACCTTAACGAGGTCTTAGTTTCCTTTTTGGTTCAACTGAAATTGAACAAAGATAGAATTATAAGACCCCTCGAAGATAAAATTATGAGAGATGAAATTATAAGACTCTTAGAAGAAAACATTCATGACCTTGGATTAGGCAATGATCTCTTAGATATGACAAAAAACTTTTAAGTGATAAAAGAGAAGATTCACAAGTTGGATTATATGAGAACTGAACCTTTTGTGCTTCAAAGGACACCATTAAGTGAAAAGACAACCCATAGGACGGTAGAAAATATTTGCAAATCACATATATTAGATAAGACTTGAGTCCAGAATCTATAAAGAATACTTACAACTCAACAACAACAGGGCAAACAAAACAATTTTTGAATGGGCAAAGGATTTGAACAGACATTTCTCCAAAGAAGACCGGCAAATAGCCAATAAGCATATGAGAGGATGTCCAACATCATCAGCCAGCAAGGAAATCCAAGTGAAAGCCATATGAGATCATACTGCCCACCTACCAGGATGACTATAAAAAGGACAGAGAGTAACAAGTACTAGTGAAGCTGTGGAGAAGTTGGAACCCTCATATATTGCCAGTATAAAAATGTGAAAAGGTGTAGCCATTTTTGAAAAACAGTCTGTCAGTTCCTCAAAGGATAAGCATAGAGATACTTAATGACTCAAGAGCTGCTCTCCTGCTAGCAAAGAGAAATGAAAACATATGTCCCCAGGAACTCTTGTACAGAATATTCACGGCAGCGTTATTCATAATAAATCCAAAGCAGAAACAACCCAAAGGTCTACTGACTGATGATGAACCTTGAAATCATTAGGCTAAGTGAAAGAAGCCAGTAACAAAAGACTACATATTATATGATTCCATTTTAATAAAATGTTCAGTATGGGCAACTATGTAGAGACAGACTCCCGAAGGCTGGCAGGGGGAGAGTGGGAGAAAGTAGGAAATGACTCCTGGTGGGTACAGTTTCTTTGGGGAGGAGGGTGGTGATGAAATGAATTTTGAAGGTACTTATTTTAGAGAGGACAGGGGAGGGACAGAGGGAGAAGAAGAAAGAAACCCAAGCAAACTCCCCACTGAGCGCAGAGCCCAAAGGGGTTCGATTACACTATCCTGAGACCAGCACCTGAGCCAAGCCAAGAGTCTGACACATAATTGACTGAGCTACCCAGGTAAGCCGGTCATGAAACTTACTTAAAATTAGATTATGGCAATAGTTGGTCAACTCTGCATATATACTAAAAACCATTGAGTTTACATTTAAAAAATTCAGTGGTCTGGGGATGCAATGATTGATTTGGAGCTCGTCCAATTTAACATTTTATAGAATAGAAGCAGATCTTGAAATGGCGCTGGGCCCTGCAGGAAAAGAATGACCCTTCCATGTTTGTGCACCAGGAAGGAGTCAACTTAGTTTGTGTATGGTGACAAATCCCACTGCCCTACTATAAAAATTAGCTAATTCACGGGTGAACTGTTGCATATGCAAACTAGTGGTCAGGGGCTTTATAACCTTGGGCTTTGGATGGGGTGCTTACCACATGCATCCAGACAGCAGCCCTAGGAGGGCTCAGATGAGAAACTGAGGATGGAGGGTTGCAAAGATAGGAAGGTGAGGGGTTAGATGCAAATGCAAACACCTTGACTCCAAGGCCCTTGGCCATAGTTCCTTCTACCCTGCCTGGCTTCCTGGAAGTACCTGGGTGCAAGGAAAGTATGTGCTCATCCGCAGTGAGCAAATAACAGAGTTAAAAGCAACCTTATCGTTTCTGGCTTTAGTTTTTTTTTTTAAGATTTTATTTATTTGACAGAGAAACACAGCCAGAGGGGGAACACAAAGCAGTGGGAGTAAAAGAAGGAGATGCAGGCTTCCTGCCAAGCAGGGAGCCCGGTGTGGGACTCAATCCTGGGTCTCCAGGATCATGACTTGAGCCGAAGGCAGTCACTTAACCAACTGAGCCACCCAGGCACCCCTGGCTTTAGTTCTTAAAAGCAGGTGGTATGCTCATTCGTTTTTTAAAACCGTGAATTCAGTTTCCCTGGATGCTCAAGCAGGCACTGCGATTTGCTTGCAAAGCACAGGCTCCTGGCTTCCCCAGGGCTAGATACGCGCCCCTTATCTGAACCAGGCTGACTGTTCTTTTAAATTTTTCCTTTGTAAATGGCAGTAATGGAGCAGCTTCCCAGAGGGCTTCCAGAGCTCTGGATTACTCCACAGCTAGGAGGTTTGCTCCAGAAGCCCTAAAAAAGCCAGATTTCAAAGTGCGTGTCCACAGTCCGCAGTTCCTCCAACATAAACACCAGAAAATGTCTCATAGGTAGAGAGCTGGGGGCTGAGGCCAATTGCCAGTCCCCGCCTCCCGCGCTGGTGGTCCGGAGGGAGCCCTTGCAGTTAGCTGGTGCCCTTCCCCGACCCTCCTCTTCCTGTTCACGCGGGTGGGCAGGGCCTCCCGCGCCTGCAGCCTGAGGCAGCCTAGAATGTTCACTTGCCTTGTGCTTATACCTGAGAAAGCTCGTGCAGCTGTGGAGCTAACCACAGGTAAAAGGAAGGGGTTGGTGCCCACTCTGGGCATGGGCTGCCAGGCTGCACACGGACAGCGGGGCCTCCACCGTGTGGGCGGTCCGCCCTGCGGAAGTCGTGTCCTAGGCGTGTGCCCCCGTCGCCAAGGCCCTGCGGTCCACTGTGGGCACCAGAGGTTTCTTTGGAACGATGCTTCTTTTGCAGATATATAGCGGTTTTGCAAAGGAACTGTCAAGGTCTGGGTTTTAAAAACAAAAACTGAAACAAAACACCCAAACCCGAAAAGGCCAGAGTTATACAATGATATCAGCCGAGGGTTGACAAAAGAACTCCAGAACACCCTTCTTTATACCTCCACTTGCAAGAAGGCCTCCTGGGTGCGTGGGGTGGGGGTGGGGGAGCAGTGCTGAGTACAGCCTTGGGATTCCCTGTCTACAAACCATTTACAGGCGGGTCCAGAGGGTCCCGGGGCCTTGCGTGCGCCCATTTCCGGGGTGGCCTGATCTCCCAGTGTCAGATTCATTCACTAATGAATGTTTCCTTACCTGGCGAGGCAGCCTTGAGAGTGGGAAGAACCGGACAGACGGGTCAGATCAAGGAGCAAATCAACCGTCTCCAGCCCCTGCACCAAGGGCAAGAAAGCACGGAGGAACATGAGGCAGTGGAGACGGCTTCATTTTCCGGGACTCCAGGGAGGTAAAGCAACACAGGCACGTGCTTCAGGAAACCGCCTGAAGTGGGTGGAGGTGGTGAGACGTCCCCAGCTCCCCTGCCTGAGCCACAGCAGGTAAGCGCTGCCTTCTTACCTGGGGCGCTAGGTCAGTTCCTTGGAGAGCAGGCAAGCCTGGGCCAGAGATGCTTGGATAAGCAGAAGGGAGCCTGAGGCCCCTCTTTGGGTTCTTCTCAGCCTTTCCCTCCCCAGGCGCAGTCTCTAAAGGACTGAAGAACGTCTAGTTAGGAGGCTTCCGAGATCCCCCAGACCTGGTTGGCTGTGCAGCCTGTTGGGCCCACCCCCACCTCCCTCGTGCAGGCCCCCCTTTCGGCCTTTGTAGCTTCTGCGTGAGACCTGCCGGGTCAGCCTGTGATTCTGTGACTCACTGTGAAACCCAGCCTCAGTAATAGAATCTGAATCTCTTCCTGTTCATTTTCAAGATGGTTCTCTTGGGTTTTGTATTCCTCCCAGTCTCTCTGCTTCTGGCCTGAAAGCGCTCGGCCACAATCAGATGATCACAGCAACTGGTGCAAGACAATTGCTTTCATTTGCTGTTTGTTTCAAGTCTCGATTTCCTGCAGTAGCCTTTCTAATTAAGCTGCTCTGAGCACAAGATTTAATAACTCACAGGTATCAAGGCCCTTACAGTCATCAGTCCTTCCCAATCTGTCCCTTGACCCCCTTTCTCTAAAAAACATTTTATGCATCCTTTTTACTGTCCTGAAATGAAATTCAGAAATAATATAAGCAACTTGTGTACATGATTTTTATAAATCATCCCAATATTCTTTTTTTTTTTTAAAGATTTTATTTATTTATTTGACAGAGAGAAACACAGTGAGAGAGGGAACACAAACAGGGGGAGGGAGAGAGGGAGAAGCAGGCTTCCCGCTGAGCAGGGAGCCCGATGTGGGGCTTGATCCTGGGTCTCCGAGATCATGACCTGAGCCGAAGGCAGTTGCTTAACCAACTGAGCCACCCAGGCGCCCCCCCCAATATTCTATTAAATAGGAGAAGTTAAAGTAATTTATTGGGAATATATACTTTAATATGGACGTATTGGGTACCCCAACTGGAGACATAATGAAAGAAGTCACAGCCTCCTCCTATGCACGTGGTCACGTGTACGATTCAATGCACATGCCTGTGTGAGCTCCAAATGCACAGGAAGGCAGGAGTGTTGTATTGGTGACTCGGGCCCCATGAGCCGTGTCAGGTTTCCAAAATGAGTCCCGGCCTTGGTGGTTAGTCGTTCCTTTTGCGCCAGCCAAAATGAGTTCTCAAATCATTTTTTTAAAGGATTTTATTTATTTTTTGGAGAGAGAGACAGAGTGCATGAGTCGGGGTAAAGGTAGAGGGAGAAACATACCCCACCAAGCAGGAGCCTGATGCTGGGCTCGATCCCAGGACCCTGGGATCATGACCTGAGCCAAAGGCAGACACCTAATCAACTGAGCCACCCAGGCGCCCATTTCCAAGAGAATTTTAACAACTCTTGATTAAAGTAATAATAATAATAATAATAGTAATAATAAAGTTACCCAACAAGTCCTACTTCTGTGTTCAAGAGAAACAGAAACACATCTCCATGCAAAGACTCATCCATGAATGCTCACAGCAGCATTATTCACAACAGCCAGAACAGGGAGGTCTTCCAAATGTCTGTCCACTGGTGATGGGTTGATAAGAAAAGTGCGGCACATGTCAGTCGAATACTATGCAGCAGTCGTGAGAAGCAAGCAGACTAATCACCCACACACAATGCACCTGAACCTCAAAAAAAAAGGTTAAGTAAAAACAGAGAAACTCAAAAAGCTATGTGTTGTATGATTCTATTTATGTGAAACTTCTAGAAAAAAAAAACAAATCTCTTGAGACAGAAAACAGATCAATAGCTGCCTGCAGGTGGGGCAGGAATTGACTACAAATAGGTACAAGGAATGGAGATGTTCTGAATCTCCATTATGGTGATGGTGACCCGACTTATTCAGGCTACCAATATCACTGAATTAGTTAATTGCTTCAGTGAATTGATAATGCTTTAAAAATGAGTGAATCTTATATTATGTAAATCACAACTCAGTACAACTATTTTTAGGATGTACTCTACCCTTGATTTGTATGGTAATTTCGTTTTTCCAAAAATTTTATGTATACCGTGTCAAAAATGAATTTTATCCATATTTAAAGCAGAACCAGATTCTAACATCACATAATTATGAACAAGTTTTTCCTGTCCATGAGTGTCCAATGGGACACAGGATAGTTGTGAGGGACAGTTCACTGTGAGGGACTGTCCTATGTATTGTAGGTTAGCTTCTGTTCTTGTCACTTGGCCACTGAATTCTAGAAGCAACCTCCAATCATTGTGACACAAAAATGTCCCTATAGAAGTCTAAATCACCCCCTAAGAAATGGTTTCATCCCCACTGACAATGTCTGGTCTAGCCCAGCATCACCTGGGGAGACCGAGACTGAGGGAGGGGCAAAGACTTGCCCAGGGTCCCAGAATGAATTAGTGCTTAGCTGTATTTGACCTAGACATTCGAAGCCACACTTCAGATTCTCTGGCCTGTATCAGACCTATATCGTCGCTCTTATTTTTCTTTCTCTCATGACTTCTCCATCCTTCTCGTACCTACCATGTCAGCAGCTCAGCCTCATTCAAAATTATCTAACTGAAGAGACGGTCAGGGATCTAGAGATTGTCAGTAGTATGCTAGCCCAGGAAATTCATCATCAGGGAGCTCAAGTCATGGGGACAGCTGGTTCTGTGAGTGTGTGGGCCCAGCAATGTCAGGCACCCTTCATCACGCTGCGGGCCCAGCCTCTCCTCCTGGGGCAGACATTACTAAGGGATCGTGGCACACCCGCCTTCTGAGACCAAATGCAGACTCCACCTCTTCCTCAAGACATCCATTGACATTTTCAGAAGAGACAAATAGTTACTGTCCTAGAGGTGCTGGGTCCAGAGAAAGGAAATGGGCTGGGTGCAGGTATGAGACCAGGAGCCACCATTAATCCAAGGGTGGAGAAGGCTGCTGGGTGTGATAAACAGAGAAATAGACCAAAATGAAAGACCAGATAAGGACAATGGAAACAACATTTCAGCCTTTAGTTCAGACAGATGGGTCCTCAGAGAGCAGATGCTCAGTAAAAACTGTTTGATGAATGGCCACTGAGAGAAGCAGGGACGGTCTGACCTGGTTTCATAGCAACCTCTTGGTCAGAGCCTAAGTAGGCAGGTGTGTGTTGCTCCCGAGATGAGGCTAGAATCCAGAGGTCTCTGAAGCTGATCTCATAGCTTAGGCTCTCTGGAGAGACCCTATTTTACATTAGAGGGCATTCATCCTGGACCCAAGGAGTTCTCTAGCACAGATGGATGTGATCACAAGAACAGGTTTCTCCTGGAGGGAATCAGAGAGACTCATGCAATGTCTAAGAGTCTGGCGGCCAAGTGTGTGAGCTTTGGAGTCAGGCAGACATGAGTTTAGATCCCATTGCCAGTTACTAGCTTTGTGAACTTGAGCAGGTTGTTTAACTTCTCAGAAGTAATCTTTCTCATCTTTCCATGGGATTTAATTCACAGAATGTTGTGAGGATTCAATGAATTCATCTGGCTCATGAATATCCATTTATCTCTCTGCCCATTTAAAAATAGCCATGAAATTTAGTGAAGATGGCCTGCATCCCAAGCTTCAAGGATAGGTCACGACTGATCTGATCACTTGGGATAATCCCAGCCCTGTTGCTACACTGATCGTTTCCCGGGTGAGTTACCTGGGCTGTGCTAATCATCGTGTGTTTTTCTCCTTGTTAATTCGGTGTGGTTCAGTCAGTAACGTTTAGAAATGTTCGGTGATAGGAGGAGGACTGTCTCTCTATATGTATTTTTCTCTCTGTCTCTCTTTCTCCTCCTAGGTATGAATGAGGCATTATATGACCTCAGCTTCTGCCAGAAGCTGTTTTATATCCATGAATAAAATCTGGCCTGCAGAAAGGCAACACATGGAATAGGGCAGAACTAAATCACAGAGAAACCAAGCCAGACCCCTGACCAAACCTTACCTGACCCAGTATGATCCGTCCTTGGACTTTTTTTTTAAGAATATTTTTTATTTAACAGAGAGAGCACAAGCAGCAGGCAGAGAGAGAGAGAGAGAGAAGCAGGCTCCCCACTGAGCAAGGAAGCCAACAGGGGCCTTGATCCCAGCACCCTGGGATCATGACCCGCGCCGAAGGCAGTCGCCTAACCAGCTGAGCCATCCAGGTTGACAGCACCTGTCCCTGGACTTCTAAAGTGAAATATGGATTGGGCTTCCTAGCAATCAGACCTATTAGTATCTTGATCAAGAGGATTAGTAATTAAAGACCAAAAAAAACGTTTGACATTTTCATCCCAAGATACAGCACAATTATCCCAATGGCATTCTGCTATTTCACACATTTATCAAACAAATTAATTCTACAAATAATGATTGAGTTCCTGCTACGGGCCAGCCTGGTGCGGGGTGTGCAGTTACAACAGCGAGCCGACACATTAGGCGCTGCCAGTGTCCAGAGCCCCCCGCAGGGAGAGCCTCACTCTATCGCCACCCCTCTGAGAGGTGGGTCTCCTTCCTGCTGGGCTGAGAGGGGTGACCTGCACGCTCCCGAGTGTGTGCATCCCTGAGAGGAAGGAAACCTTGCAAAACGATCATGCAGGTAGAAGCTCTGTGTGAAAGCCAAGCAGTGTTGAGTGCAGTGTCGACAGGACTCACTCATTCCTTCCTGCCTCCGCACACTTCCACCTTGGCCAGGTAGAACCCTCCTCACCGTCCTCGTCTCCTTCACCTTCATCTGCCTCAGGACTTCACTGGAAGCTCTCCAAGATACTTCCTAGCTGAGGCAGCCGCTCACTGTCCTCCTCATGGGACCTCACCTCCGTCTCCCTCCCCTGCTCCCTTAGTCCCTCTGGGGCTCCTGGGCTTCCAGCTGCTTATTGGTTGCTGTGCCCTGCTCTCCAGGCTCTGGACTCCTCCAGTTTACCCTTATGTGTGATTTCCAGCCCACTGCTCTGTCTCAAGGGCTCCCCTTAAACTTGCCCATATCCCCACTTCCCCACAGGTGGCTTATAGGGGCTCTGAAGAGAATTCCATTAGGCTGAGATTCCTGACTTCTCTTGCAGCTCCTGGCCCCCTGCCTAGACTCGCCTAGTGCCTAAATAAATCCCTACCTTTAACATAATGGGGACAGTGCCTTGTCCTGACTCAAAAGCTACCTTGCAAAAAAGGTGGGGAAATGCTGCATTGCTATCCCATTTTCCCCAGCCTTGCTTTTCATTTTGTCATATATGCTGAGAGCAAATGAGGAACATCTACATAAGGGAGGAGACTCACTTTATGGCATTTGATAAAGTGGAACGTGAAAGCCTTCCATCGTTTTGCCTCAGTCCCTCTCCCAGGCGACTGTGCTGCCGACTGGCTGTGAGGCTGTGACTCCCGGGAGTCCTGGATGCTAGAGGCAGGTCACCTGAATTCACACCCCAGCTCTACCACTTCTTAGGTGTAGATGTTGAACAATCTAGTTAACCTCCCTGAGCCTTGCTGTCCTTACACGTAAAACGAAAGCAATAACAGGACCTACTCTGAGGTTGCCTGGGTGGGGGTGTAGAGACTAAAAATAAAAAGGCAATAAGGCTCTTAGAACCATGATTGGCATATGGTCAAATGCTTAATAAATGGAAATGATAATCTACCTCCTTTTTAGTAACAGCCATGTGTCCATAGTTGGATGTCTTTCATTAGAAGCTCGTGGTTTTATAGATTCACTGGCCAGTTACTCCAGACTCATGATCCTATATTGAGAATGAGTATTTGAAGTTGAGGCCACTTGGAAAACCCCAGATTCAGGGCTTTGGTTTTCCTCTTGGAAGCAGTGACATTGCTCATCCCAGCTTTAGGTGTTGACATGCTGGCTAGCAGATAGTGCAAGAGACCATTTTCCGGCAAGAGTCACCTCTGTATTCTTTTAGCATCTTCTCGAACCACACACCCTTTCTTTCCTCCCAAGTTCTGTGTCCTGGGGAGCCAGCAGCCTGGATGGCCACCTCTGCTCAGAGCTGAGCTTGCTACCAATTAGAATCAGAGCACTTTTACTCTCTGCTCTTCACCATGCTAGGCCGGCAATACCCTTGCTTCCTAGCTAGATAAAACAATCCCAAAGTATCTTTGAATAGTTCTCTTTCCTGGAGAAAAAGAAAGAAAAGAAGCAACAGACCAGATGGATCTAAACTGAACGCACATTTCTCGGCACTTAATTTCCCTTATACCGAGCATGAAAGTCATTTGGGGACCTTCTGGGAATACTTCCCAAGCAACGCCTGGAGTTTTAACCATTTAACAGCCGTAAACCATATTAAGCCTCACGGAGCTTCGCTTCCCACCAACCACCCAGAAGCGTGATCAGAAACTACCATTTACCCTGGGAAAGCATCCTGTAAGTGGCACCAACCAATCTTCCCCAGTACAAGCAGACCGAAGTGGCGCTGACAACCGTGCCAGCAGAAGATGTGGGGAAGAAAGAGAAGGAGCCATGACAGCCCCCGCAGAAGCAAATGCTCCACCTTTCCCATTTAAGCCATCCATGCCTCTGGTGTCCCTTTTTGTTCATGGTGCTGCCCCATGACCGTCTTCAGATCAAAGGCAGATGAATAGGTGTTCACCACCTATATCCAGCTAGCTAGCTGGTCAATGACGGGTCTTGTATCCATCCCAACTTTTGCTTCACTATGGTCTATTTTCTAGTTCAAGAAAATGTACTGGAACTACTGGGGGCCTTGTCGGCACTCAGCTGAAAGAACACGTCCCAGTAATCTGCCTTATTAACCGTGGGACCTCCAGCAAGTCACTTCACCTTGCTGAGTCTTGGGTGTCTCATCTGTGAAAGGGGAAAACAATGCCCAGTGCAGCGTGTTATTGTACAGATGAAATGAGAGCTGTCTCACAAGGGCTGATACCCATGGGGTGCCCAATAAATATCTGCTGGACGATGAAGAAGTGAACAGAGACTTGCAGTTAAATGGCATGGAATTGATTTTTTTTTAAAGATTTTATTTATTTATTTGACACAGAGAGAGACCACAGGTAGCCAGAGAGGCAGGCAGAGAGAGAGGAGGAAGCAGGCTCCCCGCTGAGCAGAGAGCCTGATTCGGCCTCCATCCCAGGACCCTGAGATCATGACCTGAGCCGAAGGCAGAGGCTTAAGTGAGCCACCGGGCACCCCTGGAATTGACTTGTATATTTGTTTTTTGTTTTCTTCCCCAAACCATATTAAAATAGAGGTAAATAGATAAATAGAAGTATAGACTTACAGGGACACAGAGCAAAAGCAGCATAACATTGACCTGTGATCCCTAAGGGCACAGGAAACAAAAAAGAAACCTTCAGTGAACACCTCCCTATGTTCTGGCATAACGAACCTCTCCAAAACATGATGGCCGAGAACCACAGTCGTTTTATTTGCTCACAGTTGTGTGAGTCTGTGGTTTGGGCTGGGCTGAGGTGGGGGCGCTTTTGCTGGTATTAACTGAGTTCACCGTCTTACAGTCAGGAGGGCCTGGGGCAACTGAG